>JAMZAV010003825.1:0-80700 GCA_024449915.1 Sweltsa coloradensis
AACTATGAAATTCTGACGATGATTACTTACAAGATAATCTTGCTTACTTCCGTACGATGATGACATCTCACCATCTTTGATCACAACAAATAACAAGGGAGAGCGCAGTCTCAACAACACTCCACAGCCATCAAGCATCTGAAGAAAATCGCGGCAAGTACAAAATATGTCCTTTTGAGGTCGGTACTCGGTCGAAGTTATTTCTCTATGGCTTAATCGTATCGTGTGTCGTGGGAATGGTCGTGGGGCTCGAAGCCTCTCCCCTGGTTTCATTTTATTTTCAGACAAGACTTAGTCCACATCAGAAGTTAAAAAAACTTCTGCCTATAGCGGGAATCGAACCCTGGACCTTCTGCATTGGAAGTTTCTAACCACATAACCAACAAAATGTATAATATTATGCCTATGCTCTTTGACTTGACATTGAGGTTCCTCAATAGTACGAGAGATACAACGTACACAACATACTGACGTGAAAAGGCTTAGGCCTTTATTTTGCCTGGGCATACACCGTATATTATATAGTAGTTGTTCCGAAGCGCGCGATGCACGCGGTTTCGGCGGGCCAATGATCGATCAGTACCCGTCGGTGAAGTCAGCATCTGCTTACTTGCTTCGGAGCAACTATACCTGCATACACTCTTCATGACACCACTGTGTATATCTATGATTTACACGCTCATCATGCAGTACACTAGAGTCAACAACAATTTGAAACTATGATAGCAATGTATTCTAATGATAAAAAATCAACTCGGGACAAAGGTAGTGTCACGCGTATAATTGCGTACCGTACCTTCACAAATTAGCTAGGTACTGCAGCTAACTTGGAAGCTTTGTTAAGACTAGCCTGTAACAAACAAGCAAACTGCCTTCATTCAATGTGTTTTACCGTATTTGAATCACAGTATAGTAATTGTCTTTTAGAAAAGACAAATCAACTAAAGCACAATTTTATAACAACTAAACTGAAACTGCATAGGGCTAATCAACAAGTAGGCCCTAAATATTTTTTATAATTTTTCGTGCATTGGGACCGAAACAGTTATAGCATAAAGGTTGTTTAGATTGAACGTCAACGTGGGGAGAGTGAATGGAAAGCGAATGTGGTGGAAACGGAAAAGCGAGGCGTTTACATTGACGGAAATCGGACCACTTCGTTTGGTCAATAAGAAAAAAATAAACGACAAATGAAACTAGTGCATAGATATAAGCCCAAAGTTTGTAGTTATATTGTTTTGTTTTTTGTTCTGTCACGAGGCGGTACAAAGCACTCTGGACCGCGACGATCACAGCCCAACGAGAAAATGTAGACGCCAAAGTTGGGACTTGACGAACTTTGGCCGCTCCCTCTCCATCGCTCACTACCCCGGTCGGTCATAAACGCAAAGCTGTGAATGCTATGGCTATCTTGCTCTTCACGTCTCCATTCCCGTCTCCCCACGTTGCCGTCAATCGTAAACCGCCTTAAGATGATAATGTCATGAAGAAAGACAAGACAAAGAATTTGGAATAGTATAGAAAGGAAGGACAAAGAAGTTGGAATCTGGGTAGAAAAGTCAAAGAAGGTGGATATTGGAAAGAAAGGACATGATGAAGGATCTAGAGGAAAATGAGTATTGCAGGAGAAACTAAAGAGATTGAAAGTACAAAATCGTATGTGGCGGCCAATTTTGATATTTCGAAATTGTATCTTCGGATTTGATGCGAGGTTTATTGAGTTTACCTACGGCCCGGAGAGCTTACCCCGGGACACCGCGCCAAATGATCAAACAGTGCTCATCGTTTTCATGCAAAAATTTGGCACGTTGTGGGTGAAGAAGTCGCACGTCCGGTCTACTACAATGACCTACAAGTCAGGACCACATACCCCCTGGACTGGTGGCAGGAGGCCCCAGAGCAAAGACGACTTTCACGAACGCCACTGGCTATCATTTTGGATAGCTAGGAAGAAGAATGATTGCAGAATCAAGCTTTCGGCATAGGAAGAAAAAAAATAATGTTGTAACAATTACTTTTAATTTATTTCAAATCAACATGAGTATTTTCCTCGGTTGTGCTCATATATTAAGAGCAATTCAAGTCTTAAGAGGAGGCCGGCATTCTCATTTTACACGCTTTCAAATTTCTCAGACAATTTAGGTTGCATCTAGTATTTGACAATTTGTTATTTTATATAATTATTTATTTTATTTTATATAATGTTGGAACTGGGTGTTTGATTATTATTATATAATTGTGTAAAAATTAATTATGAAGGCATCTATCATAGCACTTTCCATTAAATAATTTTCTATAAAAATAAACAAAAAATCAATTCAATTTTCTAGAATTAAGAATCTGTCAAAAGGGTAAAGAAAACACCTAAATAAGTATGCATTTTTTGATTGATCTATGATAAATATTGAAAATCTGATATGATGGAGCGTAAAGATGAACTTCATTATCAAGTATGCCAGTATACTGTAATGATGATTGCAGGACAAGGAATGTGCCGAACATCAAATCACGCCGGCTTTCTCTTAAACTGCTTAGTATTACAGTATATTATTATTAATGCACATTACACCAGGCAGTGTCGCCATCATTTTTCACAGTCGTTGATGGATGAGCATTGTTACTATATTTACATTTTACAAACAATACACTACAATACATTACATACCCTACTAGAATATTATATTACATGGCCTATAAGGAATACTTACACGTTATATACAATTCCACAATGTTTGTTATTAAGAACTTATATAGGCCTACAGGTACAATTACAATACAGTTTTGCAGGTCTATAATTGTCTGGCCAAGTGTGCAAGCCTGAGAAACTGGTGATACGTCACCCACCGACCTGACATGTTGGAACTGGGTGTTTGATTATTATTATTATTATTATTATTATTATTACATCTGCCTACTACAGCATGGTACAACTACCAATCTAAAATGGTATTCAACTAGGAAAACGCTAAAGTCCCGCCGCGTTGATGGATGAGCTTTTTTGTAAGTTTTTAGTTTGCGTAGGACCACTTTTCCTTTGCAAGTGCTTTTTGAATGCATTGTAGGTGATTGTTGTCAAGTTTCTATTGTTACTTGTTAATTGTTATTATAAACCTAAAAAAACTCATATTAAAACCTTTATTCTATGGATTCTGGCTAACTTTTTCAACTTTTTCTTTCAGAAAGCAATACATCACCATTACCTTAATGTCCATGTGAAATATGAACGTTGTAGCCCCACCTGTTTGGTCAGAATCGGCCCAAATGTCACGAAAATATCGCACCAAAAATCGAAAAAAATCGTAGAAGTACGGTATTCATGAGAAATATTTCTTAGATTGTACCCAAAAACGTAGCAAGTCTAAGTTCAGAGATTTCGAAGGTCCCCTCAAATTTTCATCAAGATCGCATATAAGCCGTTTGCCCGGTAGAGAGCAAACAAACAGACAGGGAAAAAAACAAAAAACAAACAAACAAAAAAACACCCGAGCTAAATTTTTTGGGGGGTCGGTAAAATTGAAGTCTTCGCTTCGCTCATCCAATAACATATCTTAAAACTGTGCACCAATATAGTCTACACTCAAATATGCAAAAATATACATTTCCAAATTCACACCCCATGTTTTAAACAAACCACTTGCGCAAATTATAATACAAAACATGGTGAATTTACAGAAAAGGTTATCGAGTATGTCAATAATGGCAAACATTTTTTGGTCAAAATCCTCCAATGTCACGACTCACAGGCATACTTGGGGAAGTTCCTTTTGAAAAGGAACTTTTAAAAGATTCAGTTCATCAATTTAAAAAAGAACTATTATAGCCTAAAGTTCAAGTTCCTCATAAAAAGGAACTAGTTCCTTTAAAAAGTTCCCTTTTATTTTTAAAGTTGTTTAATGCGACTGCAGAGTGACTGACGTGCAACTACGTGCGTACGACTGTCAAAGAACACGGTGAGCGGTAGGGTCATGAATCATGATGACCGTCATCATCCTGCCCGTAAGAATATACAGGAACGTCGTGTTGAGTTGACTCTGCACTAATCATCGCAGGCTTCTCCCGTGTATTATCGGAAGCATTAGCGCTCGAGTTAACTCCTAAAAACCTGATATGAAAGTTATAAATGATACGTAACGGCAAGGTTGTTTGCCATCGAATACTGAAAAGTGCTGCTAAGTACAAAATGGAACATTTTAAGGGATTTTCTAAAAAGTTCCTTGAAACTATGAACTTGATTACATAGGCCTAAAAGTTCCCCAATACTAAAAGCGATCAAGTTCATTAAAAAGTTCCGGGAAAATGGAACTTGTTCTTTAAAAAAGTTCCTTCCTCAAGTATGCTCACAGGGCACAAAGATTTTAAAAAAGCAATTGACAGTAGGCCTACCGGTAATACAAGTTCAATGTTAGTAGGCCTACCAACAACATACCTACAGCAAGTGACGTAAAATTTCTGGAAATGTTATTTTGGAAATATTTCTGGGAGGAAAAAATTGAATGGTAACTTTAAGCTCCAGGGCTGTTTAAAGGGTATAACAACCTCAATTTGAAGGATTGTCAGATAGTAAGGCTCTGGCCCCTGAGGTAGGCCTACCTAGACTACAAAGTTACAACTAGATTTAAAATGAAGATAATGGAAAGCTTATTGACCCGGAACGAAATAGAACAAGAACACACACTTAAAAACAATTAACCAAGGTTACTTACACAAAAACAATTGCATTTAATTGCAGTTAGACTCTGCTTGAGGAAGAGTCAGGAAGTGTGACTCGAAAATTCGCGATTGTTTTTGTGTAAGTGACTTGGTTCATTGTTTTTAAGTGTGTGTTCTTGTTCTAGATTTAAAATATTTTTTTAGGATGTCAGGCCTATTATGAAGGAGCAAAATTTTCAGAGTTTTTTTAAATTTTTCTTTTAAATTGCACAAATCTACCAATATTTCAAACTAAATGTCCCCAAAATAAAGAGTGCATTGCCTTTTTAATACATAATACTAAAAAAACGGAAAATGTTTTCCGGGAAATTTCTGGTTTACATCCCTAGTAGGCCTACTGGGTATTAAATAATAAACATGATGGCCTGATGGGTTATGGATTCATTGACCGCAAGTGGCAAATAAGTTGCCTAAACGTCGATTAATTCCCGAAAGCCAGTCAGGCATAACATATTTTAGTACAGGAACCTGCAAATGTGTAATATTCTTTCACAGTGTTGCTACTTATACATTGCTGATAGCCTATATATGGACTATGGTAAGTAGGTCTACATTAAATAGTACTATTACCGGTAGATAATTTCAAGGATTTCTCACGATGTTTAAATTTTTATCACCCTAGGGTTAAAAAGGTAGGCCCTACTTGGTGGCAACCCTGCTATAGAGAACATATTAATTGCTATGATGAGTGATGCTTTATATTATGTCTAGTAAGACCAATCCGGTTAGAAAATCCCTTCTCACAAGAATCACAAGAATATGGCTTATAGCCTGTGTGTGATTTTTGGTGTCTGCTAAGGTGAGAGCTCGTAGCAAACCTGGCTTCGCATGTGAGACAAGCATAGCGTCTGTCGCCGCTGTGAGTTGTCTTATGAGCGGTGAGGTACGACAGCCGAGAGAACATCACCTGACACACGTCACACGAGTACGGTTTCACCCCGCTGTGCAATCGCTTATGTTCCGCAAGAGTGGACGACGCGGTGAAGGTCTTGTTGCACTGGTCGCATCCGTACGGTCTCAGTCCGGTGTGCAACACCTTGTGCCGCGCAAGACTGGACACGTACGAGAACTTCTTGTCGCACAGGTCGCACGCGAAGGGGTCCACCTCGGTGTGGAGGAGTCGGTGTCGCTTCAAGTGCGCGGACTTGATGAATCTCTTATCGCAAACGTCGCAGCTGAACGACTTCAGACCGGTGTGGATGTTTCTGTGTTGCGCCAGGTTGGACGAGTCCGTGAACCGCTTGTGACACTCGTCGCAGGCAAAGGGCCTCACTTCAAGGTGGACGTTCTTGTGTCGTCTGAGGTTCGTACGCTGGGTGAATCGCTTGTCGCAACGGTCGCACGCCCACGGTTTGTCGACCTTGTGAACGTCGAGAGGGAAGATGGGGTCGGTGAGCTCGGAAGATGTTGCAACGTCCGACTTGTCCGAGGCATCGTTGCTACGAGAAACTCCCTCTTTTAAAGCGCCAGCGACATCAACAGACTGTGATATTTTACCCTCACCAGCCTTGCCTGTGATATTGTCTTGCTCTGGATTAGAGTTTTCTCCGTCGTCCGACACATCGTTAATATTGTCTTGCTCTAGCCTCGAGTCTTCTTCGTCGTATTGTATCCTGTCGACAGGACACTGGGAACGTTCTTGTGAGGCCACTGACAGTTGAACACCTGAAAAACATTTACATCCATAACATTTGGCCCAGATGTGTAGATCAACTCAACTTGGTTTGTTAATGAATTTGTTATATGTTTCTGTATTTGTTATTATTTTGTTGTACTATAACTGCCATGTATTATGCCCCGTATCTACAATGTACGTGACAGTGGACTGCAATAAAAATAATAATAAAAAAATAAAAACACTCCCAATAAGTTAATAACACAGAAACACACACAACTTACCGAGCAAAGAGTCACTTGTCGCTGAAGGACCAGAACTTGTCAAGTATTCAGGTGTTGATGCCAGTTCAACCGGCTCTTCTTTCATCCATAACACCTCAGGTTTTCTAGGCTGATTTGTCAGATCCACCGGCTCTTCTTTCATCCAGGCCTCATCAGGATTTTCAGACTGAGTTTCCAGTTCTACCGGTTCTTCTTTGATCCAGGACACCTCAAAACTTTCAGGCTGTGACTCCCGTTCTACTGGAGAAACTTCAGGAGTTTCAAGCTGTGGTGCTGGTTCTGTTGGCTCTACTATGATTGAGGATATCTTGGGTTCCTCAAGCTGTGGTGCTGATTCTTTGGAAGGGAGGGTCCGGAACTTCCCATGTTGTCCCGTTACAGTGGGAGGTGTCGAAGAACCTAATGCAGATAACCAGAGTTTAACATTATATAAAAGTAGGTGCGGTTCTAGCCCCCAAAATAAAATATGCAACAACCTTAGGGGTGATTACCGCCGATGCGCAGGGCATTTTTTAAATTTGTGCATTTTAGAATGTGTATTTTCGACACTACAAAAATTCTGGTTATTTCTAAAGTGTATTTATGACACAATCTCGTACATACGTACTAATACAATGATTTTTAAATTCATACATTTGCATCTGTGCAAAGTTGCAATTTGCAACTTGCAAATGCAATTGCATTTGTGATCAAAAAATAACAAAAAGGGAAAATGGGGCTTTTTTATTTATTTATTTATTTATTTAACGTCTATCCTATTCAGTTATAAAAACTGATTTACAAAGGAGGACAACTAAATAAATCTAATTACATAGATGCAGAAACAACAATAAACTACATTTTCGTAGATATTTGAAATAGTAGCATTACAACAACAATGCATTTAAACACAACAATTTCGGTAACAAATAAAAAAAAATATATTATGCATTTAATGAATGAATCAAATATAAAAAAGGGTGTAGAATGAAAAGAAAAGAAAAGAAAGGGGGGGGAAAAGAAAAAAAGAAAGAAAAAGACAAAGAAAGAAAGAAAGAAAGAAAGAAAGAAAGAAAGAAAGAAAAGAAAAAAATTAAAAAAGAAAAACGAAAAGAAACTTGTAAAGAAATTCTTTCAACGTGCAAGTTGAAAAAAAAAATGTATTTTATGAGCTTATTTTTATCATCCGAACACATGTAGGCCTACTAACTAATACAAGGAGGATCTGATTAAACTATTTAATGATGGAGGCAGTGTACATTTTGGACATGTCAAAATAAATCCCAATCCATCTCAAAACAGAAATTCAGAAAGAATTATCAGAGAATGAAGGGTCCGTGGCCAGGGCCACCGCATGTATAATAATAGAAATGAAAACAAAATTAGTATTGACATGTAAATTGGTGCTACCAACACCACACAATAACTTTGAGCCTTATAGAAAGTTCATTGAATCTGGTTCTCAGCTATTCCTTTCCTATACAATACATTATACCGGTATCATACAGAAGGTATATAAATAAACGAGGTTTGGTTGAAAATTGCATCAGCTGAACTTGAGACAATGTCAACACAAATGTTTCCACCTTTTTAAAGTTGCTACATAATCAAAATATTATATTAGTGATGTGAGTCGGTTTTTTTTGGTTTATTTGGATTAAGGACGCGTCAACCGTTAGGTCATAATGCACCACTCTAGCCTAAGGGGGGGGGGGGGGTGGAGGGAGGGGCCCATGCTATGGTCAGAACCAGCCACGGGTAAGGGGAGGAAGAGGGGTTTCTCACATCGCGGTCGTCATCGTCTTTGTCATCGTTCGTTGTGTGTCATTGTCATCGTCGCCGGGGGGTCGTCAAGGGAAGGGGACAAGGTCCCCGGCGACGATTGCCAGAGCTCGCCTCTAGTTTCGGGGAGTAAGATACTCCGCTTTTTCTAGCTGATGTTTGCGAGGTGGACTTTTTCTCTTGAATCGCCTTTTACGATTAGCAGAGCCATGCTCTGGGCCAATTCTACCCCGGGCCCAGACGGGGTGATTAAATTTACCGAGCATCTCAGTAAAATGGTAAAATTTTATATCATTATATTCTAAAGACTCACAAGAACCTACACAACAAGAATGCAGTGGAAATAAGTCAAATAACGCTTTAAAAAATTCAATGAAATTTGTAATTTTCCATCTTTCATCCATCACATCCAGTCACAATTAGTAGGGCAGCCTCTCTCGTTGCCACGGGTCTTGGTTCAAATCCACGGTAAGACATGTTTCTTTTGTCGCCCATGCACCAGAGTCTAGGAGGGAAGCCCCTTCACTGGTTGTGCTGTGTTGTGACTATCCACCCTTCCTATCTCTAACCTATTCTCTTAGAATGAATGAAGGGGCACCCTGGCCGAGCAACAACAGAAGGGGCAGCTTTTCTCTTGTTGCCAAGGGTCCTGGTTCGAATCCAGGGTAAGTCATGGATTTCTTGTCTCCCGAGCACCAGAGTTGGGAGGGAAGCCCCCTTACTGTCTGTGCTGACACTGTGTGCCCCAGTATGAATGGTGTGTGAAGTAACCTTGCTGATGATGACAACATGCACGCAGAATTTACTTCTTGCGTGGCCCTACCACAGGTTTGGTTGTGTTGCAAGTTTTGTTTGCATGTAGTTAGCTGATTTTTAGTGGCCACCATCTGCCTGATGAGTCCCAGAAGGACGAAACGCGTCGTGGATTAAGGTAACAAACAACTTTAAATTAGCTGCAGTTGTCATCAGCAGGTGAACAATTTTGTTGCCCCCAGCCCTTCAGGCTGGGTTTTATGTTCTTTATGTTCTCTATGCTTTCCCAACCTGTCAACCCTTCTCCAATCATATTAAATTCTAATCACTAATAAGAACCTACACAACAAGAATGAAATGGAAATAAGTCAATTAACACTTTGAAATTCAATCAATAATCTGAAAAGAGGTTTTCTGAACCTAGACATACTCCAGTCTATTCCATTAGCTGAGTAGGCTATATCATTCATTCGAATCTAAATAATATTTTTATTTTATTTATCTAACCATACAAAGATAATTGGATGAGCGTAGCAAAAACTTCAATTTCACTGACCCCTCAAAAAATTTAGCTCCAATGTTTATTTTTTTGTTTGTTTGTTTTTCTGTCTGTTTGTTCGCACGATTCCGGGCAAACGGCATAGGCGATCTTGATGAAATTTTGAGAGGACCTTCGAAATCTCTGAACTTAGACGTGCCACGTTTTTGGGTACAATCGAAGAAATATTTCTCATGAATATCGTACTTTTACGATTTTTTTTTCGATTTTTAGTGCGATATTTTTGTGACATTTTCCCCGATTCTGACCCCACGGGTGGGACTAGAACGTTCCTATTTCACATGGACATTAAAAATGGTGATATAGTACCTTTTGAATGAGTTGAAAAAGTTAGCCAGAATCCATAGAAATAAAGGTTTTAAAATGAGTTTTTTGAGGTTTATAATAACAATTAACAATAGAAACTTGACTACAATCACCTACAATGCATTCACAAAGCACTTAATTTAGTGAATATGTAAAAGTAAATTGTACATAATGCTTGTGTATGTGTATGTAAAAATAGCAAAATGCTAAATAAAGATTTCTACTACTACTAAAAGTGGTCCCACGCAAACTAAAAACTAAAAACGCTCATCCATCAACGCGGCGGGACTTTAGCGTTTTCCTAGTTAAACTATATAAAAACATTATTGTTTGGTTTGTAGTACCATGTATGGAACAGTAAATAAATATAAGGGTGAATATATGCACTTTTAATTGATATACCCTACACCTTGCTCATCACAAAACCTATTTATGTCTATGCCAATCTGCTTAATATGGCCAAAATAAAAATTTTACCGATTTTACCGTTTTCCGGTAAATTTACCAGTAATTTTACCAGTAAATTACCAGAGTTTTAAATTTACAGTAAATCCACATCACTATAATAATATATAGGCCTACATTGATAATTGTAAGGACTTAAATTACCTAGGCCTATATCAATTCACTTTGGCCTTTTTTAACGATATATGAAAATCAAATGAGAGAATGACATACACCTAAAATAAATAAATGACTTTAATTAAAATCTCTAGCAGACTAATACCACATAGGCCTATCACTAGGCTACCTACAAAGTATCAAGGTGTGTGATTTTTTTGATTTTTATAAAAATAAAATAAAAATCATGATTTAAATCAACTTTTCGATTTAGGCTAAATCAGATTTTTATTGAATTAAAATTTAAATCAACAATATCAGTGTTTCAAAACCTGTCAAGTTGGTGAGTGGATCAAATACTTTCACCAGCGTTTCAGAAAATATAACTCACAAAAATCATTTTAAGGAAAACTTTGCCTAAACCAGTTAGAATGTGTTTGTTACTCAGAATGAAAAAAAAAAGTGCATTTGATTTAAATCAATGATTTTTATAAAATAAATCATTTGATTTAAATCAAAAACACTTTGCAAAGTATACCCTGGGGCCTAACTATGATTATATAATTGCAATTAGATGTTTGCATAGAATCATGGGAAATATCACGTGCAAGGCCATTAAGCTACTAACTGGAGTTTAAGAATTGCAATGGTAACTGCAGAACTAAGGAGCTAAGCTTTGTAGTGTGAACGGCGAATGAGCCAGTACTGTTGGCACAAACACCCAAGTTGAGCAACTAATGATCAACCAGAGATTGGTATTTAAAAGAAGAGGTTGCAACCAGCTGGTTGGGCTCAATCTGGAGCACGCAACGGGAGCTTCCGTTGCGTCGACTTTATGCTTAAACATGGTGAATAGTAGTGTTTATTTGTATGTTGTTCTGTACAAAAATATCAGTGTTTTGGCATTTTAGAATTTGTATGTAATTTCAAATTTTATCCCGAGCGTTGTACAAATCAATGCGAGTAATTACGAGCGTGCAGAATACATGAATGTCTCGTGAAGTCTCTTAAATATATCCAAGAACAATGTTTAGTCCAAATATTTTATTTTTATACTTTAATGATCAAATTACCTGTTCTACTACATACAGACTCACCTCTAAGCGCTGCGTGGTCTACGCTGGCGGGAACCTCGGTGTTGATGGGGTTGGGAAACAGCTTTGAGGAGGCATCACCTTCACACCTCACATCACATCTCACATCTCGTTCTTCTTTGATGGCAATATCTGTGTCCATGGTTGTGCTGGCTTAGGGGCCTATACAAGGCTAGCCAAGTATAGGGCTACCCCAACCTAAGTAATGACCAAATACAAATTACAGAACAGTGTAGTAGCCAACAGATAGGGAAAGGAATATTTTGTTGGATGAGGGTAGCAAAGATTCCATTTCACTACACTGGAGAAAAAAATCCGGAATGTTTTTATTTTATTTTTTGTATTTTTGGTGTAGGTATCAGTGGTGGAATGGAATGGTCTGACTGGAGGGGTAGGAGGGAGAAAAAGTTGAAGCATTCAAAAATAGGCTGAAGCAACTGCCAAACGGTGAACCTGCTAGTGAGAATGATGAAGATAGTAGGCCAAGAAGGAATCCTAGAAGACAATATTTTTAGTGCAATAATAAAATAATAAGAATAGGCCCTAAGGGAAGTGAAGAGATGAGAGGATGAAATGTGCAAGAAATAAAGGATAAGATAAGAAGTAAGAATGGAATAGCCTTTCTGAGGGGATAGTGGGAGAAAAAAAGTTGTCTGGTTTCAAGAAATCTACTAGGAAAACGCTAAAGTCCCGTCGCATTGTTGAGCGAGCACCGGTAGGCTACGTGCAACACGACCCGAGTACGAAATTCCTATAATGTTACATAGGTACCAAGTCTTTAAGGTCTTGACCGATTTAGCTGAAAATTTGTAAAATAGGAGAGGATGTATAAAATCCACCACCATCTAGAGGACCTTGACATCATTTCTTTGGGAAAACTATTTTTACTCTTTGGTAATAACAAATAATACACTGCTTCCTCGACAGTATTTTGATTACTTCTAGGTGGCAGTGCATAGTGACCAGAATTCTGGTGCGACTTTTCGTTGCCATGGTAACGTTCAGTAGGTACTTTTGTTAAAATGTAATTTCTATCTACACTACTAAAGGCTCGTTTACAATCACTTAACAACACGTTAAAACATAACGTAACGTACGGTAAAATTAATGTGGTGTTTACAATCACATAACAAACACGTTAAAAATTAAGCATCACTGCTTGTTTTTACTAGTTTGAAAGTATATAGCAGGCAGTGAATTGTAAATTTGTCATTTCAAGGTTTGTGTCAGTAGCTGTCAGTAGTTAAGAGATTCTTGGAGTATTATAATAACACAATAATATAATAATAATAATAGCACACACAGGCAGTGGAATAGTCTTGGCCTCTCTTGGAGAAGATGCAGTAAAAATGGAATTTTATCCATTTTTATACAGATTTTTTAGTATATGGTGTTCGTAACCTGTTCTTCATATTAAGGTGTGTATGTACAATTGTTATTGAAGTTTTTTTTTGGTATTTCTTGTAACATTTTAATGTTAAAGTTTTGCTTTCATTGTCTCTGATTTTGTTTGCGTAAAAACAATCAAAACAATTGGTTGCCACTACCTTCAAACTGATAGTATGTTTACATTTCGACCATTTCGTGTGTATAAGAAGCAAAGTATGTAACTCGGCAAAGGCTCTACATGGGAGTAAAGTACATTATTGGTTGCTTCATTCTTCTTCTTTTTAATGCCGCGGGGAGCTCCCGCCATATTGCAAACAACATGCTTGTGTGTGACAAAAGTTGGCAGGAAAAATGGTGTTAAGATAATCTGCGCGGGGTGCGGTCGGCTCTACCACAGGACCTGCCTCATGAAGAATAACAGTTGGAGTGATAAAGAGGTAAATGTTTTCCGCAAAAATAACAATTTCAAATGCTGGACGTGCAGCTCCCGAGCTGAATGACTCTTTCTGGTGCCTTCCGGAAGTGACACAAAGCCCCCCTCGGAAACCACCGCGGAGACGCTCAGCAACAAAAATGCTGTCACGCTAATCTGTTTTAATGCCGTTCTTTAAAGAACCGTAACGAGCTGCAGACATCGATGCTTTTCTGCTGTCCCACTCGGCTGATATTTGTGCGGTGAATGAGACTTGGTTGACTCCGGACGTCAAAAACCACGAGTTCCTTCCAAGAGACTACGTCGTCCTGCGGAGGACAGACAGGCCGGCCCGCGTGGCGGCGTCCTTCTAGCGATTCGACCGCACCTGCAGCCAAAGCGCCTCGTCACCTCGAAAGCCGGGCTGAAATTGTCTGGGCGGAAATCAAAGTCGGCAACCTGCGACTTCTCGTGGGTCAGCATACCGTCCGCCATGTTCAGATGCAGCCCAAAACGCCGACTTTCTGCACTCCCTGGACTTAGTTGCTGCTGTGCAGCCAAGTTTCGATGGCTGCCTCTTGCTTGGCGATTTTAATCTCAACATATGCTGGCGTTCGGACCCACCAGAAGGGCGCGACAGAACCTCCAATGATTTTATATCTGCTTTCGCTGACTGGCTTTCTCTCAACTGGTCACTGAGCCAACCCGAATCACCAACTCGAGTGAGAAGACTATCGACCTGCTGCTCTGCGATGCGCCCAGCATCGTGTCAACGGTGGAGGTGGTGCCTGGCGTGAGTGACCATGACGCTGTCCTGGCCACACTCTCATTGACTGCCATCCGTCCTGTGAGTGCAGCCCGAGATGTTCTTGATTTCACTAAAGCAAACTGGCAGGCCCTGAACGAAATGCTTTCTGAACGACTGCCGGAGGTGCTGCAGCTGGAAGACGTCAATGAAGCCTGGGAAAACTGGAAGCGTATCGTCTTTGCGCAGATGAGCACGTTCCAAAGAGGAGAGTAGGGGGGAACAAGCGTCGACTCCACCCTTGGCTAAGCAAGAGCATTAAAAAGATGATCGACGTCCGGGACAGACTGTTTGCCCGATGGCGGGAAACCAAATTGAGAGACGCAAGAGAGGCCTATCTTTGCTGCCCAGAAGATCGACACAGGTGGCTCTTCGGACGGCCAAGGACAACTGGATGTGGGGACTTGGGCGAGGTGCAGACAGCAGAAGTTCTTCTGGCGCTACATTAATTCCAAGGCAACTATTCCGAACGATGCTGCGAGTTTCAAGGTAGGGGAAAAACCGTGTCAGACCCCAAAGAGGTTGGCAGCCTGTTTAGTGAGGCGTTCCAGAGCAATTTCTCGCGGGCGGATAACATTTCTCCCCGTCCACCAGGGAAACGCGCCCGCCACCCAGCTTTCAGAACAGCCCACCATGAGCGGCTGACTTGCTTGCCCGGTGACATAAAACAGCTTCTACGGGGACTAAAGCGAATACAGCAGCGGGCCCGGACGGCGTGCCTGCAATTCTACTTAAAAACTCCGCGAAACGCTCTCAGCGACTCACTTGCCCACCTTTTCAACATGGCGCTTGAACAGGGTATTCCAACAGAATGGAAAACGGCGTCCGTGGCACCGATCTACAAAGACGGCGACAAGAGAGACATAAAGAACTACAGGCCAATCAGCATCACCTCACTGGTCGGTAAGACGATGGAACGTTTTGTGCGAGACCGGACGAGCGAGTTCCTTGAGAGCCAAAACGTCATCCCTGCGGCGCAGCACGGCTTTCGACAGCGCCGTTCTTGCACCACTCTCCTCGCCGGCGCCATTGACTCATGGACGGCGGCACTGGACGAGCGTAGCGGAGCTCACATTCACTGTGTCTTTCTCGATTGGTCTAAAGCGTTCGATAAAGTGCCACACGTGCGTCTACTATCCAAGCTCGAGCATTATGGCATTAAGGGCAATTTGCTTAGGTGGTTTGAGAGTTTCCTGGTCGGCCGCACACAGTTCGTCCAGTTCAACGGCGAGCGCTCAGAATTCCGGGACGTGCCCTCGGGCGTCATCCAGGGCAGTTGTGCTCGCCCCCTGCTATTTAACGTCTTCGTAGCCGACCTCCCTACCTCGGCAAGGATCCAAATGCTCCAGTACGCTGGATGACGTCACCCTGTACTGTATCGTGGGCACCCAGAGGATGCAGACCCCTCCAAGCAGACCTATGACGACATTCAGATCTGGTGCGACGAAAATGGCATGTCGCTCAACGCCCTCAAGTGCAAGATGATGGACATAACGCGCGCGCTCGCACCCCACTTTACTTCATGTACACCATCGATGGTGTCCCACTCGAGTACGTCGACAAGCAGCGCCTCCTCGGCGTTCACATCACAAGCGACCTCCGATGGAACGTGCACACCGACATCGTGCGCACCAAGGCGTTGCAGGTGCTGGGTTTCGCGGCCCGCAACCTGCACGGCTGCACGCCCCGCGTCAAGAGGATGGCCTACCTGTCCCCTACTCAACCCCCCCATGACTTTCGCCCTTCCCGCCTGGCACCCAACTACCATCGAGAACACTACAAAGCTTGAGAGGGTGCAGAGAAGGGCGCTGCATTTCATACATGGCCGTAACCTCCCCCCACCCTGTGACCAGATGCAGGTTATGCCAATGACCATGCACCTGCAGTACACCGATCTGGTGTTTTTTAAAAGATGCCTCAGTGGCGCCACTGATTTTGACGTGTGCGCGCGCATCATCCAGGGCCGCGTGTTGAGAGGCGACGATAATAGGCACCCCCGCCTCCAACCCCCTCCGGCCAAAGGACTGCTCGGCCGACGTGCTTTTTCTTTCCGGGTAGTTAACCAATGGAACGACCTGCCGCCCGCCCTCAAAGACTGCTCAGTGAGTCATTTCCCTTCCCTGTGCAGGGAGCACTTATGGGAGAACCAACTGCATGTGCTAAATTAGTTAGTTTCACGTGCTTCATCAAGCTCTTCGCGGCACAAGATTTCCACAGATTTTGAGTGTTTTAGCAAGATTATTGCTAGCGTCGACGCCGTTTCTTGTTGCAATTTTAACAAACAAGAATAAACAAAAAATAATAAAATAATAATAAATAATAATCAAACACCCGGTTCCAACATAAGTCAGGTCGGGGGTGACGTATAAAGTTTATTCATTATTAGTCTTATTAGATTGCTTCTTGATAGAATCTTTAAAATCACTTCTCTTCTTGTCAAAAATATTTGGGCAAAGTTGCACCAATTTGATCAGTTTACCATCATCCATGGTTCTTATTGTAGGTTATGTGAGTTGTTGTTGTTTACAAACAATCACATAGCCTAACAACACAACAATGGAAGACTCAGAAACGGGCTGTGATTGGCTAAATTAAGACAAAATTAACGTAACGTACGGTAAAGTTGAGATTGGGTCAACTTCTTCTTACGTTACGTGCGTTACGTTACTTGTTATGTGATTGTAAACAACACCACTGTTTCCAATGGTTTCAACTTTCTTACGTTATGTTTTAACGTATTGTTAAGTGATTGTAAACGAGCCTTTAAGGTCTTGACCGATTTAGCTGAAAATTTGTAAAATAGGAGAGAATGTTGGGAGGCCTACTTATTGACCCTGCAAAATTTCATAACGATCGGAACATTAACATTTTTTAATTTAATTTTTTATAACTAACGATCGGATTTTGTTCAAAAACTATACAGCAACCCGCATATAGGTGGTATGTACATGTGTGCAAAATTTCAGGTCGATCAGAGAAACGGTGCAACCTGTACCGAAGCAGTAACAGAAAAAAAAACAACAAACAAAAAAAAAGCAGACATTTGAGCCATAAGAGTCAAGTGGAGACGCTCGCTACGCTCGGTCAATAAAGCTGCTGCCAAAGGTGAATCCAGACTAGGGGGGGAGGGATTGAGAGAGAATTGAGCGTCATGGAGACGGAAGTAAGAAGAGGCCTTGCTCTGAATAGTAGGCCTATATCAGGGAAATTTTATGGATGAGAGGAAGCAGGTGAAAATGGATGAAAAAGGGAGAAGAAGGTGAAAATGAGAAATGGGAGATGAAGGAAGAACCTGCCACCAACTACAAGTCAACAGCAGAGAAGACAATACAATACAATACAGATAGGCCTACCTACCACCGACCAAATTGGACAACAGTAGGAACTACAACAACAACAACAACAACAAACACCAAGCTAGACCTGTGCTTGTCTCGGCGGCCTGTCCCTAGATAAGAAGGGCCTAAGTCTAGCCTAGCCCTTTTCTTCTCCTACTAGGGTAGGATCCTAAGCTTTAGCCAAGAGATTAGAGTAGGTCCCAGGCTTTGTGTCCTAGGCCTAGGGCCCAGGCCTACATGAAATGAAACCTATCAGTAACCTAGCCTTACCTGTAGGACTGGGCCTAGTTTAAGACCATAACATGAGAGAGGATCATGGCTTGCTCACAAGTACAGACTTATTATTTAAAACGCATAAACATTTTTGATCACTTACACCTACTTGGGGCCTAGGCCTAAGCCCAAGGCGAAAGTCATTGAGAAATATAGCAGAAAATGATGAAGAAAGTAGGACACAAGAAAAAGTAAACAAAAAGGACACGAAACGAACATGGAATGCGCAGTTCATACATCTTCTCGGAACAATAATATTATTCCACAGCCATCTAAGCTTGAGTTTTGAGAACTAGATGCTGATCACGTGACTTCGCTTGGCTTGGTCAGCTGTGAAGTGTCAGTGGTGGCAGTAGGCCTAAACTTTGAGTTTAGTAAAAATAAGCCTAGGATGGCCTCTACTAATTACATCTTGCCGGTAAATATTCACTTTATTCGACCTAACTATTACCAAAGTTATCAAACACTGGTTTAAATATAAATTTTCGTCTACGTAGGCCTTGCTAGTACCTGAAAACAATAACATTGTAAAGTGGGGTTAGGGTAGGCCTAGCCTAGGCCTACGGCCTGTGGGTAGGGCCTAGGCCTGAGCCTATATTTTGTTGAATTGTTCTTGTGTATTAAATGTCCCTTTTCCTTTTGTTCTCTAAGCTGGTGTCAACTCAAAACGAATACATTAATTTTCGGATATCCCAGGCGGAGACCCAAGTTCAGGGCCACTTTTCTTTAGGTTTAGGCCTAGGTCTAAGTTAGCCAGAACTTCTAGGCCTACTGAATTGGATGGATTCGCTTGTACGAATTTATTACCGTACGGTTATCGTAGGCCTAACAGCCGAGCCGTGGGCTAATATTTATAACTGTGCATAATCTTATGTTCAAACGTATAATTTACTGCCAATTACCCACGTTGAATGCTGTGATTGGCCGTTTTCATCACGTGATAATCAAACGTAAGAATTGGGAACAGTGGCGGATCTAGGACATAATCATGGGGGGGGCGATTTGCGTGTGTATGTACAGTCGTGGGAAAGGGACTAAGCGCGGACGCACGGGGGATATGGGGGGGCGGAGGCCCCCATTAATAGCGCCGCAGACGAAAATTTTGAAAATCAAGTCTTTGGAGTGCATTTGGTGCGTTTTACACAAAAAAAAGGGGTGGGCTGAATGCAATACCGAAACAATGTAGTTTGTGTGCTTCAATTTGTTTTGTCGACATGTCAAGCTTACAATTTACAGCATTGGCCTAGATTGCAACATTAGGTAGGCTATTATAAACGTTTGATCTTATTTTCAATTCATCATTTTATTTATTATTTTAACGTCTAGTATCCTAGGCCTATTTAGTTTAAAAAACGATTCACATAGGACAACTTAATAAATCGAAGTACACTGATGCAGACACATTTCAGAGGCAAAACTGATTATTTCTGACAACATAAAGGAAGTTGATTTTTATTGGGAGTTTTAAATAAATAGCGCCGCAGGTAAAAACTTTGAAAATCAAGTTTTTAGAGTGCATTTGGTGCGTGCACAATAAAATAATAATAATCATCATAACTCAGTTCAAACTATGTCGGGTTGAGTGGTGGTTTTCCACCATTATCAAGGGCATGAAACTGTAGATACTAAGCTTGCCAGACTAAGGGTTTCTTCCACTTCATCTAACTCCTTCCTCTCCACCAATTTACTCGACTCTCTTCTGTCCTCCCACAGCTTTACTCTTGCCACATGCTCCCACACTTCATTCCGTTTTCCAACGTCTTCTTGAATTAATCTTTCCCATTTTTCTCTTGGCCTTCCTACTCTTCTTTTCCCCTCCTCTGCCGCTTCAAATTCTCGTCTTGGAATCCTCTCCCTGCCCATCCTTTTCATATGTCCAAACCATCTTAGACGTTCTCTTCCTAGCTTAAAATTCAGTCTCTCCAATCCCAGTTCTTTCCTTATTTCATTACTTCTTATCTTGTCCATCAGTTGTAACTCCCTTGATACTTCTTAAAAACTTCATTTCTGCTGCTTCCAGCTGACTCTCTTCTTTTGTTCCCACTGCCCATGTTACTGCCCCATATGTTAGTATAGGTACAAAATATGCCTTATGGTACGTTTACAGTCTTGCGTTTGGTGCGCCGCGACTTGAGAGCAGCCAATCTGAGAAACTGGGTTGTCAAAACAAACCGCCACTGTCACGGCAACCCAGTTCTCTGATTGGCTGCGCTCAAGTCGCGGCGCCCCAAACGCAAGACTGTAAACATACCTTTATACAGCAAAATTTTACATTTTTGTGGGAACAACTCATTCCATAGTAACTTTCTCACCAATTGGTAAAACCCTTCTGCTTTTTGCACTCTAGATGACACTTCCCTACACACTTTTGCATCTTTTGTCAATATACTTCCCAAATATTTAAATTCTTCTTTTTCTTCTAAGACTTTCTCCACGTAGTACAATATTTTCCATGTCTCTAGGCCTGCCCTTTGTCTTCTTTTGCATACGCAAACATTCACTCTTTTTCTGATTGATATTTAGACCAAACTCTGTAGTAACTTTGTTCCATCTGTCCACCTTCTCCTGCACTTCTCTGGCACTCTCACCCCAAATCAACACATCGTAAAATAATAAAATCAATTATTTTTTTTATTTTTAAAGAAACATGGGGGGCGATCGCCCCCCCCCCCTGTATCCGCCACTGATTGGGAACTCTTTTGCGGTTTGGGGGGGGGGGGGGGGGGGAGTCCAAAATAAAATCTTGTTTTCGCTGTTTTATTATAAAAAAAAAACTAGGGCCTACAAAACCTTTAGGCCCTACGTAGGCCTAACATTTTTTTTGTCAAAACTCCTTTTCGGTTGAATGTCCTTTAATAATTAAAATAGAAACGTTAGGTACCGTACTAAAGGTTTTGTATTCTGGTGAAAAACATGACAATTTTATTTTTGACCCGGCCCCAACCGAAGGAGTTCCAGAATTGTGTTGTTGTTACGTTCAGGCTCAGTATTCTGATTGGTCCACCGTCAGTCACGTGATAGGTCTACCTGACCGTAAAAATAGCAAACACCTTGTTCTTTCGTTCATCCACAAGAAGATTGGATTGAGGAAGATTTTTTTTCAAACTCATTGGATTTTTGTAATTTAATAGAACAGTGTGTTACAAGTTACAACAAGTGGGTCAATGCGTCCGCCCCTAAATTAACCATTGGGCCTACACAACATCAACATAAATACAAAAACGAGCACCTGGTTTCATAGGCATGGGGTAGTCCTAGGCCTACGGTACATTGTTTTGAATTCAAAACCATGTGCTGCTGACACCCGAAACAAATTTTATCGACATAGCCTAGTTCCTGATTTTCCTGTTAGTTAACAGCACTTGACATCTGACCTTACTAAAATATCGTGCAATTTGACTTTCAAAGTTCATCAAAATAGTAAAACGACATCTTCTGGAGATGATATTATGGCAAAAACATATATGGGACTAAGAGACTTGGGTGCGGATGCAGGGCCTAGTGGATTTTTGGAGGGTTGGTCTATTTTACTATGGTAACCATTTTTTGTCGCACATTTTCATTTTTATGTTATTTTTAAATATTTTTAATACCGTAGTAGTAGCCTACCTACTTAGCCTGTCCCCTATGTAGGATGACCGAATGAACTGGTTTTCCCAAGACAGTCCTGGTTTTCAGGCACCTGTCTCAATGTCCCTGGAAGACACCCACCGGGATCCATCACCAATTCTGCATATTGTAAATGTGGAACTTAAACATGTTAAGCTTAGATGCATATAGCAATTTTAGCATTAGGCCCTATCTATTAGGCCGAGGGCCTAGGTATTGCAAAAAGAAAAACTGCAGACAATTTCCATATTTGTAACCTTGACACATTCTGACCTTGTCCCCCCTCCCCCTCCCCCTCTTCCCCCTGAACCTCTTCCACTGATCTCTCTTTACCGACGTGGATCGCGTATGCAATACGTTAAATTTGAAGCCAACTAGAACGGGCGGCAGCCATGTTGCAGGTCCCTTCACTGACTCTGTTTACGGCATAAACATGCCCACGTGCTCTGCGTATAAGTGCAATAATAAGAAGGGTGGAAGGAGTAAGTCGACTTCTAATTTCGAAGTAACATTTCACAGGTTAGTAAACTTGTTATTCATTTAATTTTAAATTAAGAAAACACTCAAAGAGCCTTTTACTAAAACATAAATACAATCGAGCATTCTGTATTACGGTACTTATTACTTTGTTCCAAATGAGTAGAGATACATTTTGTTTGAAGTGATTTAGGTTTTTAATGCTAAATCGGTGAACATAGGCCTATATCTTGTAAAACGCTATGAAAAGCTTATTTTACTAAAAAAAAATGTTTTTCTATAGTCCTAGTAGGCTACGTTACGTACCAATTGAGAATTATTTCTCGATTTGGATGGTCGGAAAACACTCCCGTACGTGGAGTTAAACTTCTCACCAGCTTATGACAGCTGCAGCTAATTTAAAGTTGTTTGTTACCTACCTTAATCCACGACACGTTTCATCCTTCTGGGACTAGTTAGGTGTACAATTGAGAATGAGTTTAGCAATGAAGGCCTGTTCTAATGTTTTATGTAACTAGGCCACTTTGAATTGAAGTGTTACTATCCAAGTTCAAGTATCACTCCACATTTAAGATTTTAGGGCCTAGTGGAAAGAAAAGAAAAAAAAGCTACCAATGCTAAATTTGAAAGAATTAATGCTAAATATTCTAAATTTAAATGATAAAAAATGTATCTCTACCACTGAAGGAGTAGGCCTAGGTTGTTAACATTTTAGCAGCCGTTCTTGTTCTTAAAATGCATACATATTCTTTCAGGTTTCCCTCTAGTAAGCCTGACTTGGTGAAACAGTGGATACTGGCCACTAAGAGAGAGCAATGGATTCCCAGCAAGCATAGTCTTATCTGTTCCAATCATTTCGAGGAGAAGTGTTTTGACAGGACCGGACAGACTACCAGGCTGCGAGAGGGGGCTGTACCATCAATATTTATCTTTCCACCACAACTCTTAAAGGTGAGTGTTGGGAGATTCTGTCACATTTAGGCATAGTCAGTTTGGTTAACGCTACCCACGGACGTGTTAAGTAGCTCTGGGTGCGACTAAACCTGTATGGATTGCTATTCACAAAGAATTTGGTGTAAATAACTCCATGTGAAACCTCGTTGACCAACCACAATCCAGGTTTTGAAGATTTAGCCAATCGGGTGGCTAAAACAATGCATAAGTCAAAATATAGAAACGGAATTCTTGAGATAATTGGCAGCCGAATAACAGAAAAATTGAATGTGAAGTTCCGCAACATATTGATACCAACAAAGGAGATAATCTGTGGTAAATGGATGAATCAACATTATCTATCCCTAACACATTTTACTCGCAAATAAAAACAATTAAAATTAAAAAACAATTCCTGGTGCTAACTACAAAAGTCTGGATGGGTATTGGGCGCCATATCTCAGTGGTATGGCCTACCTGTGCTACCTACAAAAGTCTGGATGGGTATTTTGTAACAATATATTATTACAGAATTACACCCTCAACTCTACTGACTGACTGCTGGCAAGTCCTTGAGTACTTTCCCAGAAGTCATTGTACTACACTCTAGGACTATTCTAATTCCACCAGAGATCTCAGATTTTAAACATTTTCTTCTGTATTTCATATTTCTTTCCATCTTGTACAGATGATCTTTTCTTCCAATAGGCCTAAACCTTTCTTCTATCATTCTACTTTTTATTTAATTCCATTGTAGCAAGGTAAATAAATAAATAAATAAATTTTAAATTGTATTTAGAGTCTACCCACTCAGTTATTATATAACTGATTTTCAGTGGGGGACTTTAAATCAAAGTGAATCAAGAAGAGTGTGTGTGTGTGGGGGGGGGGGGGTTAGAGCAGGAATACACTGAATGGCTGGAGAGGATAAGTCTAGCTGTTAACAAGATAAGGAAAGACCAGAATGCTTAATTTAAGTTTATCACCACAGGCAAAAAAAATATGGTTTTGAGCTTTTTTCTATAAGAAGATTGAAAACATAATTTTCTTTTAAATTAAAATTTTATTTAAAACACCTTTTTTGATTCATACATAACATGGTACCGGTACAAATATAGTGATGTTATCTTATTGTAATATACAACAACAATAATTGCTGGAAGATCATGCAATGGATAAGGTGCCAGGTGTCCAATTCCTATCACTCTACTACAAGTTGCTACAATTTAATTTATGAATAATTTTGTTTTGTTACAGAAGGCGCCTGTGAGACAGTCTCCTCAAAAGCTCTTGACTGGTACCGTTGACAGCTCTGAAGATGCAGTTGCAGTTGCAGTACCTGGAACGCCTTCAATTAGTGTACAAGAAGATTCAACATCTGTGCCAAGGCCTTACTATTCAGACCGTCATTACTTTGCCAGCTCTCTGACAACGAAGAGAAAATTGGACGAAGAATTAGGCCTATGTAAAAACTCATTGATTACAAAAAAAATCAAAATTACACAGCAGAGAGTCGGGCAATTGCGAAAGAAGGTTAATTCCTTACAAGACGTTGTTTCTGCACTAAAAACAAAGCAATTGGTGTCGAATGATGCAGCGGACATGCTTCAGAAGTCGTTTTCTGGTGTGCCGTTGGCAATGATGACTCGGACGCGAGAGAACAAGGACTGTGAAGGGAAGCTCTCTCTCGACAATTCACCCGAATTGCGTTCATTTGCGCTGGCGTTGCAGTTTTACTCGACTCGTGCGTACGAGTATGTTCGAGATACATTCGAGCTCGCCTTGCCGCATCCGAGCGTCTTGCGGTCGCGTTATAGCGAAGCGGACGGCGAACCAGGTTTCGGCGAAGAGGGGTTTCGGGCCCTGAAAACTGTTGCCGAACAAATAAAAGCAAAGGGGAAGTCTGTCATTTGTTCTTTCGTGCTCGCTGAGAAGGGATTGAAACGACAGATTGAGTGGGACGGGAAAAAGTTTCGAGGATTTGTTGACATTGGTGCTTGCATTGACGACGATGACGTTCCGGCTGCCACCGAGGCGTTAGTTTTAATGGTGGTTGGATTGAACGCTTCATGGAAATTACCGATAGGATATTTCTTGATTAAGAACCTCACAGGGCTGGAGAGGGCAAACATTGTAAAAGAAGCATTAATCCGTTTGCATGGCGTTGGTGTTCATGTACAGTCCATTACTTGTGATGGGCCGAGTTGCCATTTTACAATGTTTGAAGAGTTAGGAGCGAATTTGAAACTTCCGGACCCACAACCGTGGTTCCCCCACCCTTCGAATCCTGACGTAAAAGTTTATGCCATCCTTGATACATGCCACATGTTAAAACTAATTCGCAATACCTGGGCTCAGATCGGTGCATTCATCGATATCGACGGTAATTACGTTTACTGGAAATATATCGTTGCACTTGACAGCTTGCAGAAAGATGTAGGATTGAGGGAGAGAAATAGACTTGAAGAACAGAAAGTTAACCTCGCAGCACAAACAAGTAGCGCGAGCGTTGCTGATGCCATACAGTACTGTTGTACAGAACTGAAACTTCCCCAGTTTCAGGGTGCTGAGCCCACTGTCAAGTTCATTCGGATGATAGACAGACTTTTCGATATTCTTAACTCTCGGAACCAATACGGCAAAGGCAGTAAAGCACCTATGAGCCAAAGAAATGCCATCATTTGGAGGCCATTCATGGAGGATGCTCTATCCACAATTGTTCATTTAACAGATCCAAGTGGAAAACCCATGTACGAGACTCCCAGGAAAACTCCTTTCGTTGGAGTTTACATCAGCGCGCTGAGCATTATAAATCTTTACGACACTCTGGTAGCTTCACCGTTTTCCCCTTTAAACTATCTACTAACTTATAAATTCAGTCAGGACCATCTAGAGCTGTTTCTCTGTGCGATTCAAGCCAAGGTCAGGTGGAATAACAATCCAACTGCTAGGGAGTTCGTGTCTGCTTATAAGAGACTGTTGATTAATCAGGAAGTGAAGAGTCAAGGGAATGACACAACCAGAATTTTGCATGTCACACGCAGTACCGTTAATGTAGCAAGCGACAATAACACAATCGACCTGCTAGATATGTCAGAAATTAGGCAGGGGAATGCTGATCTCGCCTCTGAAATAACGGAGAATGATTATGAGTGTGACGATTGCCTTAGCACTAGATATAGGAGCATCATCTGAATACACGGAAAATGTGGTTAGTAACATCGCTGGTTACGTCATTCGTTTGGTCCGAAAGCGCTTAAATTGTAAGTTGTGTCTCTCGTCTCTAGAGCACCACGGCTTTCTTACTCCCCTGAGCTTTTTCCTCATTGAGCGTAAAACAAGAGTTGGCCGTCTCAAGCCTTCAGCAGGTACACTCAAGATTTGTCTTCTGATGGAAAAACTTTTGAGGAGGCATATCTTGAATGCTGATTCGCAGCATGCCGTTGAAAATGAACTATGTTCGGAAGTGTTAAGTGAGCTTGGGGCAAAACCACTTTTCCCATCGTTAGAGAACCATGTGTATGATTCCGATGCCCAAAGCAACCACATTTACCGGTTGATTAAGACAGTGGCCGTCTGTTATATGAGGGTTCGATTGTTTCACAAAGGTAATAGATTCACAGAAAAGATGACGGTCGATCTCATTAGGAAAACATTGTCCAGGCATACCGTCATTTAACACCAGTGATTGGCTAATGCAGGGTTGCCATCAAGTACATAAATCCTTTTCTATTATTTATTAAGCATATTACAACCTTGAAAGAATTATACAGATACTATAGATCTACCAACACCACAAAAGCCCTGGCCAAAACAGATGAGTCCAAGTTATCTTGAATGCAGGCGATGAGCGCATACGCGCGTACCGCGGTTGATCGACGGAGACAAGATGCGGGGCGGGCCAGGTCATATCGCTCCCGCCGTAAGCTGTAAGCTTATTGGGGCGATGTGTTCCTCACGGCTGCCGACAAAAACTGAGCCGTACGGCGCCCGTATCTACGGAACTCCCCTAAAACAGAGAATGAACTTGGCCCGGAGGCGCGCGCACGTAATGGCGCGACCACAGTGGTCTTGGTACATCTATAGTATTCCGGTTTCACTACAATTACAAGTTATGCCAGACTGACTTCCGAGAATTTAATCAACAACACATTGCAAGGTAGGCCTAAGAATCTGCATCTTCTAACTATATTATTATATTTTGGAACGTTATACTTTTAGGCATCGTATATCAGCCACTCCGGCTTGTCACGGATGTTACATTTCACTCTTTATAGAGCTAAAAATCTTAAATTAACTAATTAATTGTAATGTTTTATACTGAGACAATTGTGTTTACACACTACCTACCATAAGGTGAAAAAGATTTTTAAATGAATTGTAATTTTTAGATATATTGAGTGAAATGTGGTGTCACGGATGTTACATTGTTTGGGAAGTGGATCATATATGCCACTGTGTTAAATGTGTTAAAATTACGGATGTGTATTATTCCTATTAGGCCCCTACCCACTACTAGACTTGTTTTTATTAGGCTACTGCCGATCGCTTTTTTGACCAAATTTAAAATAAAACTTAGCCTAAATTAGTTTCATAATCATGTATGTACTTTTTGAAACATTAGAAAATCCTGGTATCCTTGAGGAACTTAAAAAAATCCATGAAAAAGGATCCAATCCTTGAAAGTGGCAACCCTGGGCTAACGTAAGGATGGTAGTTGCAATTTTACCATAAGGTTTGCAGTGTTGTCAAGGCAAAGAAATATAAAATCTGAATAATATTATGTCAATATTGTTGTTAAATTGAGAACTTTTTAGTTTTTACATACCTTGTAAGGAGTCAATTATGATGGTTCTATTTAATTTACCCTATTTTTTTTTCTTTGGAACAATAATTTTCTATGATAGTCAACAAAACATTTAACTTTGTTGATGCTCATCAATACATTCGACGACAGCGGCCACTTATTTAAAGTAAATTTTATAAACTATGTAAGCCTAAGTTATAAGAAAACAATATAAATAAAATAACTTGTTACAGTCTTGTATTCTATTAGCAATATTTGCCAAATGAAAATGAAAACAGTGTTTTCAATTTTCAGTTTCATATTTTGTACATAAATTTGAGAGTTAATGCCAAGTATACTATAATTAGGCTATCTATGTACATTATAACTAAGCATATGTTGATCTTTTTAGTTTTTTGTTGGCCTGAAAGTTATCTGTAATACAATGTATGATCAATATTGATTTGTAAAGAAAATTGTACCATGTTAAATTTAGATTACCACTGCAGAAAATTCCAGTTCCTGTTGATTTAAAATGATTGAAAATTGTTGTGTTCAATTAAGTTTGTATTATTTTTTTATATAGTAGGGAAGTCTCATGAATGTGTTTGGAATGGTAAGACATTAATTTAAAATTGCCACTGAAGAAATTTCAAGTAGACCCTACCTAAATAAGTATTGGCCTCGGGTATATTTAAAAATATTAAGTTCATAAAGGGGGGTGCGACCATTTTGTGAAGTAATTTGTCAATAGTATTTATAACATCCCCTGCTCTATAAAAGTTTAGTGGTCAAAATAGGGGTGCGGCCATTAGTTGATGGCGGCCTATAATCGAAAACAGTAGTTGATTATTGTCATTGTGAAACCATTATTGATTAATTAATATTGTTAATCAAATGCGTTATGCCATTGAATAATGTGCAAATTATCTTACAACTTATTTTATTAAGAATAAGATTGTAAAGGTAGGCTAAAATAATTTGCTCAAACTGAGCTATTGTATTAGGCTCGTTTCGTGATTGGTTAATTGGTGATATGACGGATGATGTCATGACTTGTTTTCTCCCGTCCACGTTATGTGTAAAACTTAGCTATAAATGATAATATTATCCAATTTACAATAAAAACTTATTTTAGTGTGGTTCTTAATAATTGTGCCAAATTATAAACGTAGTTTGTGAGACTTGCCTAGTTGGATTAGTGTTATGGAAGTTAATGTATCTAATTTTCTGAAATAATAAAATACCAGATACTTTTTTATATTCATGCAGGACTACTCAATTTATTTGTTTGCAGTAATGTTTGTATAACCTTAGTACTTCTTTCACAATTTCCTGAGCATCTCTCTCCAAGCTAGACCCTTATGTTGGTTGTAACTATGTATAGTAGTAATTGTCATTTTGTAGCGCTGTTAAAAGTGAATGTTTCACTTGAATTGCAATGTGTCAAAAATGCGATTCTATACTGCTTAATGAGAACTATTGGTTTTGTGAACACAGGGATTAATAGCATAGGACCCGATTAGAGTGGAAGTTACGTTTTTTAAATACGTAGTGTACTGTGAGAGTGCAGGACTGGCGTTGCTGTAATCATTTGTTTTCGGACAACTTTCACTAGGAAACTGGATCTAAACAGTTTTCATTTGAAAGCAAATTTTGAACGAACTTTAAGCCAAATAACTGCAACCATGGGTACCCCGTCTGGGTCCGGGGTAGAATTGGCTCAGAGCATGGCTCTGCTAATCGTACAAGGCAATTCAAGAGAAAAGTCCACCTTGCAAACATCAGCTAGCAAGAGGGGAGTATATTACTCCCCAAATCCAGAAGCGAGCTCTGGCGGTCGTCGTCGGGGAACATTTCCCTTCTTCTTGACAACCTCCCCGACGACGACGACAATGACAACACGGACAATGACGCAGACGAAGACGACCACGACATGGGGGAACCACCAATCCCTGCCCTCCCCGTACCCTCCCTTTCCCTCTGTCCTTTGCCTGAGCCCGGCCTTGCCACAGACCACAGGCCCCCCCGACTCGACCCCGGCTTGCCCCTGGCCACCTACTCCCATGCCCTCCCCTTGCTTGTGGATGGTTCTGACCAGCACAAGCCTGTCCACCCCGCGTCTCCCCACGTCACCTCTTACGTTCCTCCCATTTGGAAAATATGTACTAGTTATAAACTAACTAATATCACAGGAGGCGCAATATAATCTTAACGGTTGACACGCCCTTAACCCTAATAAACATCAAACATAAAAATGCAACCATGGGTCAATAAAATAATATGGTACTACTAATTATCACCTTTTTACATACCCTAACTCGAATGTCACGGCCTTCCACAGAACACTTTATTGGATAGATGACAGAATGATAGGCCGTGGTTTGTAGCTGTCCTTTGTCTTTGTTGGTCCGAAGTTTGTACGAAACTTAATTGTTTTAAACACAACAATCAACAGCCAAAAATAGATTCGGGTCCTATGCTATTGACTGAGCTATCGTAGCTTTCAACGAGTTCAAATCATGTTTAGATGGTCAGTTCAAAGGCAGCAGAATCGTTGCAGTACTGTTCCAATCTATTCAGATCTACAATGCACCAACAATCCGGATGTTATGAAGTTAACCGTCTCGGTAGCTTAGGTTTAAAGCAACCGACCGGCAAATAGGAGACCGGGGTTTGATACCCCGCTGAGATGGATTTTGTAATTTCTGGATTGATTTACATAAAATCAATTACACCTACGGGAGTGTTTCCCGATAAATGAAATTGTGAAACATACACAATGTTACATGTAGATTATTATTTCATTGTCATTATAATATATAACATCTTATATTAATTTTTGTTTTACAACATTGTATGTAGTACATACTTCACTTATCTTAGCTTTATGTACTATTTACCTACGTACCTCTTCAATAGAGTACGTACCATGTACCTGTCAAGGACAAGGTGATCAGACGTACCGGTTTGACCTGTACAGTACCATTTTCAGAACACTTGTACCAGTGTCCCGAGAGATTCATTAAAATGACGTATTTGTACCGATTTGCAATTTGATGGAAAAAGTGCATGTCCCGGTATTCTGCCAACTGAATCGTGCAATAAAGTATAATGTTTTACGTGAACAAATCCATTCGTACCACTCCCCTCATAAATACTAATAGTAATAACATTGAAATAGTTCTTCCACTTCCAAGATGAAATTGATATATTAAAAAAAAATGTGCGTATACAAATTAAATAACTTTTTCAATTAACATTATTTTAATTGATCAAGTCTTCATTAATATGATGCCCACATCAATCCATTACATATCTCTTGCATTATACTCTGCTGAGTGCTTGTATTTTATTTTGTACTATCATTTTTGAAACACTAGGTTATGATTTTATGACTACAAAATTGTGCACATTAAACCCATACTGGTATTCTACTAATAATTTTATGTCAGAAAGCTGTTTTCTGGGTATTTGATGCAAATATATCTTGTAAAAATTTCCAACTAGCTCAGTGCACTTACATCACAAAAGTTACTCACGTTAAATGGTCGTAATAAAATCCAGGTCTAATAAACTAACATGCGTTTGCTTCAGAATGAGCCTGAGCCAATCGAGCACGTTGTGATTAAAGTAGAGCCGTTGTGGCTCGGAGATCCGGATGAAGGGGAGGAACAGGATGAAGAGGAAGAACAGAGCTCTGGAAAGATCAAGGTTCTCAGCGAAGCGGAGCTAGGAGGTATTTATTTATTTATTTATTTATTAAAGCATACAGGGCTTCAAGTTGTCCAATATTTCCTATAATTCCTATATTTTCAGCAATTTTGAAGAGCTAAATGTCCCATCTTTAAAAGATATATGTTAAATAATATTAATTTTAAATTTAGGCCTATGTTCATTTTCGTATTTTTAGGCGTTTCACTTTTAACCACATGAACACACGTGACCAGAAACGTAGGAACGAGGGGTGGGGGGGGAAACTCCCCCCCCACTTGTTGGCTTGACCCCAGTTGGGGTTGGGTCAAGCCAGGTATGGGTGTCATTTGCTAACTTTAGCTTGTTGGGATGATTTAGAACTTTTACTAGTCGGGTCTTGAACAAAAAGGAAGGTTTTGTTTTTGTTTTTTAGAAAGATTCATGTAAAACGTGATTTGCGAGACGAGACTAGCAATCTGATTTTGACTAATAATTCATTGTATATTTGTGGCAGTGTTTTCACTCCAAGCAGACTGTCGAACCGATTTCAGTCAGGTAACATCTTCAATGAATATTAGCTTCAAAATGTAACCTTATTCACAATTAAAATTCGGCTGAAAACGTGTTTCAGGCCACCTATCAAGGGCACCTTTAAAAAGAATCTCCACTTTTTTAGTCGATAAAAGCCGGCGGCGGCTGGGCTTTCCCTAGACCCTGGTTTGCACCACAACCTCGTAGTCAAACTTTATGTATGACCCCCCACTAAAAAATTACGCCACTTTCAACGTGACAGCATACGGGTGCGTCATGAGGACGCGCGCGTCCTCCCATACACATGACGCTCACGTAGTGCGTCATGCACATTTCAAAGTCTCCCGCCAGCTTCACGTTCATATTCCCGCTAAAAGCTTGACTGAAGTAGTTCAAGTAGGTTGCCGTTAGATAGCAGCACTAACTAGAGTTGTGTTCTCGTTTTTCGGAGGGTCACTACAGTAATCTTTTTGATAGCTGGAAGTGTCAACAATTGTTTCCAAAATGGCTACGCTTTGAGTTAAAAATTACGGAATGAATGATGTTTCTATCAATAATCTATTATTAGACTGCAGAGAAAGTGAAGTGAGTGTATCCAGTGGTTCAAAGCATGATTATTTTTCAAGTGATAGTGAGGAATCGGTGCAGGACAGTAGTGACAAGTCAGGAAGTGGGAGTGAAAGTGATGGTGGGGGTGTGACAGATTATGGACAAGACAGGCCTAGGCCTGGACCTAGCCAAAACACGCGGGAAAGTAGCAAAGTAGGGCTCCACATCAAGTTCTGCTTTGAAAAATATTTCAAAAGCAAGTGCAAATGGTAAGAACAACAAAATCACAAATTTAAGTTCAAAAAAGGGGGGGGGGGGTGGGGAAATGATTTTTGGGATTTCCAGGTGTATATGGGGCCACGGAATGTCTTAAAATGGGTGTGTTCAAGGGGTTTTGCCTTTGGCAATAACGGGCTATGCAACCTCAAGCTTGGACCGAGAATAATCACCATATTGCCTCTCAATATCACAGCCTTTATGTTTTGCTCAAAATTCTTATATTTTTAACACTGACCACTTGGAGTTGGAGCCCTGCTGCGTACAGTATCACTACGTTATACCACAGCGTCAGATCCGAATTGACTGAATTCGGTTTGAGTTCAATTCGGTTTGACTTGAAGTTGATAATACAGGACATTCGAAATGACTTCCTCAATCCTATTTCGATCCGAAGGAATGTTGTTGCAGTTTAAATTGATGCTACAAGATTCTATGAATAACATTTGAAAATTACTATGTACTTGTATCTCTACCTACAGCTACGTAATATAAAGCTAATGTTTCATTTAAGCTCCAAGACGCCATTTATTGTAAACATGTAATAAAACACCACTCACGCTGCTTAATGGTATTCATGAAATCTTATATCTCTAAGGCAGTTTTTGAATCCGGTATTGAATGCGTACTTGATGAACTGTTATAGCAGCAATTTCATCATGTCAGTCACTTTGAAAGTGTATTGATTCATGCGAATCGAGTGTGTATATCAAGAGACTCAAAACGAATTGGAACTCGAACCGACTTGTTCAATTATCGGATTGAGGCTATGATATACGTAGTGTATGACTCGTGTCTAAGAAGTATCTGTAATGGTCAAGAAATACCAGACTACTTATGGCAGCACTATCTTTTTAAAGCCGTGCTAACTCACATAGTCTATTAGTCAATTGACATATTTCTGGATTATGTAGTACACTTATAGTCTAAAAACAAAATATCATCCAGGGAACTAGTTATGAATTTACAGAGTGACAGAAAAAATATTGGGTCCCCCGTGACCCTGAAAAGTTTCAAGCTTGGTAATTTTCAACCTAAGTCCCATCGGTAAAAATCTCCCATAAGAAATAACATAGGGGTGATCTTTATGCCCCGTGAGCTTGGCTATTATTATTAATTTTGCTATTATTGACGTACTCGATAACCTTTTCTGTAAATCCCCTATGTGTTGTTTTTGTAATTTGGGCAAGTGGTTTGGTTAAAATATGATTGCTGATTTTTGCTAGTTTTAAGAAATAACATTCACTCTGACCAAGTGGTACACATATTTTAAGGGCGCAAGACGGCGGCGGACCACACTTTGAGAAACACTACTCGCCTATAGCATATAGCACCACGCCATCAAAAGAGTTCTTACCCCACTAGTTCATTTAGGTCGCCTGAAATTTCTCTTGATGGAGCATAAGAGCTGCTGCAACCTTATGAGGGAGGAGAACTGATTTGATGTTTGTCGCGTTCCTTGTCATACAGCCACAAGTGAACTGAATAAAACTTGGCATAATTAAGCGAGCGAAAGCGAGCGTTTCCATTTGACTCTGCCGGAAAAACTAGTCACTGGTTTTGTTTTTTTTTTTTTTTTTGTTTTGTTTGTTTTTTTGTTTTTTTGTTTGTATGTCTCGCGATAACGTTCGAACGGAGGCTCGGATCGAGTTGAAATTTTCACCATCCGCAAGCTTTGTTCTCGATTGGGAATGCCATTAGTTTTGTGGCAAAATCGTTCAAAAAGTTAAAAAAGTTACATTAAAGTTAATCGAAAGTTTTTTTTTCAAACTAACCGGCGACAAAATCTGAGATAGCCAAATCATTTAGAATGTCCGTCCGGTCACGAATATGTTAAATTTTTGTTTGATCCGATAAGTAGTGTAGACGGAAATTACATTAAACAAAAGTAACGTTGCCATGGCAACGAAAAGACGCGCGAAGTTTTCTAATGCACTGCCACCTAGAGTAATCAAAATACTTTCGAGGAAGCAGTCTATTATTTGTCACCAAAGAGTTTAAATATTTTTCCCAATGAGTCAAGGTCCTCTAGATGCGGTGGATTTTATCCACAAAGTAAAGATTTACATACGGGTTTACCCAAATACCTTGACAATAATAAATAATATCGGAAACATGGCCCTGTGGACAGCGAACGTCGCAAATTTTAAAATTAAAAAATGTACATTGTGGGTCTAGCTATAGCACGTGCTCGCTTATCAACGCGTCCAACTGAGCGTTTCCTAGTTGATAATGAAGGACATCTGAACTAGTGATGACATAGAGTCCAAAAAGTCCGAACCCGTTCCTCCGCTCCAGAACCGCTTCTTAAAAAAAAAATGATTTTTTTATTTTTTATTTTTTTAAATATTATTTATTTATTTTTTTATTTTTTTTTGGTTACAATTAAGAACAATCAGCAGGTTCAAAGTGCCCTTTAATATCATTATTCAAAATTCAAACAATGCGCGCGTCCTTGAACACCCGTAGCCTATTGTGCGATCTGGAGTAGGATGGGCCTAGCATAGCTGAATAACTTCACAATCTGTGAGAAAAGAAGGTGCTGTTACGTAGTTACATACCGGTACCAAAAAGAAATACAAATTTGAATTTAAATTATCAATTATTTATTACAAATTTTTAACGTCACTTTCTAAATTTTTTTTTTTAAAAATGGATCCAGTGTGTAAAGTTGGAACCGGTTCCGGGTACCCGATGTCATCACTAATCTGAACTCTCCCATCATATCACATTTTCAATATTTATAATAAATCAGTCAGAAAATGCATAGGCCTAGTTATTTGGATGTTTCTTACCATTTTGACAGATTCTTAGTTCTAGAAAATTGAATTTGTTTTTTATTTATTTTCTAAAATCAATTAATGGAAAACTGCTATGATAGATGACATGCTTATGTAAAATTACAAATATATGTGTCCAAAATTGGCTGAAAAGTATGAAGCTGTGTAAAATGAGCATGCCTGCCTCCTCTTGTGATTCAATAAACTGTAGAAATGCATACAATTTCACACAAGGGCTATATACCTTAATTCGACCCCGATATCCGGCCCGGAACCCGTTCACATCAAGCAAGAGCCCCTGGATGATGACGACGACGACGAGGAGGAATCTTCCGGTCCGGAGTGTCGGGCAAACAACGTCACACCAATAACAAGGAACGACCAAGGTAGGGGAAGTCGGGGTGGGTCTTCACATGGGGCATATAATTTGCATGTTGTTACTTTGTAGGGTTGCCAACCTGGATTTTTAATTTCGAACCGAAGTTGAACTTTCGGAGAGGTTGTCCTTTTAAATTTTATAAAATAGCAAACCAAACCTGAAACAAACTTGAACCAAACTTAAAAAAAGTTATAATAGGTAAAATAGTGGTAGTGTGGACCGGCACCTCAACCATCCATTTTTTAAATTTAAAATTTGTACCTGTAAATTGAGAACCATATCTTGACATATCAAATAATGGGTGCATGAACACCGCTACAAATAAGTAAAAAAATTATTATAAAAAATCAAACTTTTTATTTTAAATCAAATTTGGTTCAACTTCAAACTGTTTTTGAGTTTGAGTTTGAATTTCAAACATTCGCACATCCCTATTAACTTTGTCTTTTTGTAGTCTCCTAAAGCAGTAGTGTTGTTTTGAAAGGTACTGGACAGTGAACTTTTGTTTTACAGCTCCAAATATAAAAGCTGTATACTCACCTACATGTAGATTGTTAAATGTTTTGTACAGTCATGTGCATTTAATTGATTGGGCCTAGCCTAAGCTGTTCAGAATCAGCAGTTAGCACAGTGGCATATGAACCGGGGGGGCGGGCAGGGCAAATTTAATGTGAGATAAATTTAAATCTCAGAATTTCCATAGTAAATATACACTTATATATTTAAGACAATCACCTTGTCTTGTAGGCCCTATGCTTCATCATTACATAAAAAATTAGGTTGTAATTTACTAAAATGAGCCACTTCACGTTAACTTTTTCGGTTTTTAAAGCAGATAGTTTCTGTAAAACATCGTTTTCAGAGTCTGAGTGCAGGAAATTTAGTTTTAGTTTTTGAACTTTATTGCATAACAAACTTTTATACACATGATGTGTCATGATGGATTAGTTGGGCAATCAAATTGAAATTTCAAAAACAACTTAAGTGTATATATCCTTCTTTAACTAGGCTAACTGTTTAAGTTAGTTAGGTGAGAAACATGTAGAGATAGGATAGGAGACCAACAGCTTACCTGAAGTGGAGTAGGCGCGCCGTGATAGAAGACATAAACACAAATAAACAAATAACACTACATTTCAAAAGCTTCGGTGTACGTGACCTTCCTCAGTGAGTAGAGAAGAGTTACTGAGGTGAAAAACTAAAGCTAGGGAGCCGTTGGCTAGGGTGGGGGTGGGGTGAAGTGAAAGATGGTAGGGGGTGTGGAATGGGTGACAGGGAGGGGTAGAGAGGAGGAGAGGGAGGACTACCTAAGGTTTAAGTTAGGTTTGTGGCGCGATTTGCAAATCCATTGGTAGGCCAGTTCCCATCTTCTCAGTTCTCCATCGTGTACAGTGGGAGGGAGTGACCTGATGACACAAACTGTGAAACAGGTCACAAAGGGAAGGCCATGCCCATTGGCATGCAATGCCACAGGTTTCTCGAGGTTCTCCTCTCTTACATCCTGTCTGTGCCCATTCATTCGGGTTCGGAGAGTATTAGTGGTAAGTCCAACATACTCGGCGGGACATCGGGTGCATCGAAGTTGGTAGACGATATTGCTAGTGCCACAGTTGTTGTTGTTGCGTATGTCATAGGTCTTATTAGTGAGGTGGGCAGAGAAAATCTTGACTGGTTCATGCATGGGGCACGTCTTGCATCTGGGTCTATGGCAAGGGGAGGAACCGTGCATGACCGCTTCTCCTTGTTGGACCTTCTGTGGATCTCTCCTCACTAATAAGTCACCAAGGTTGGGGGGACGCTTAAATGCCACCCTAGGGATATTCTGGCTGAGATCTTGAGTCATGGGTGACGCAGCCAGGATGTGACTCCCCCCTGAAGGATGGCACTTAAACGTTGGAGACCAGGGTGCCACCTGGTGACTAGCAGGACGATGTCGGTCTTGGTGTTAGGTTGGGTGGGTGGTGGTGTGACGGTGTGCTGTCTGGTCAGTCGTTGATGGACCTGTTCTTCCGAATAACCTCTGTTAACGAAAGCACGGAGTATCTTCTGGAGGTAGCACTCCAGATCCTGTTCTGGAACAAATTCTGCGACCGTGGGCAGCCAGCGAGGAGGGTAGGGAACGTTTCGTGTGGGCAGGGTGGCAGCTTTCTCTGTGTAGGTACAGCTGTTGGTTGGTAGGTTTGAGATGAACCCCTGTCCTGATGATCCCATTCTCCAAGTGGATGTCGATGTCTAGAAAGTTGACTTTCTGCCCAGAAGAGTCCCACGTGAATTTCACTGGATAATTGCTGTTCAGGGTCTGGAGCGCCACCTTCAGCGTGTCTTCTCCATGGGGCCAAGTTAGTTATTGGGGTGCCCTAAAACCCCGATAACTAACTAACTAACTTAAACAAAACGGTAAGCCGTTGAGTTACCATTTTTCAGTTAAAACAACAAAATAACTAGATTGGTGATTTTTTTCACCTTCGTCGAAAAAGCCTCCGGCTCTAGCTACCACCCACAGGATCTACTAACAAATTCCCCCCCATCACCCCACAACTTTCAAAACGTTCCTTGGCGCCTGAGTTAGCATGTAGGTAAGGGAAAAGTAAGTAAACAAGTCTAATACAAGGTAAGCCAAAGGAAGTATGATAATGGCTGAATTGATGTTTGGGAGATTTGAAACAAGTTCAAAGGTTTCTCGTCATCCCCGTTGCATATAAAACAAAGGAAATGCTATTGACTGTAATTAAAGAGTTGATTCTGCAAGGGACCACCATCATGTCCAACTGTTAGTTGCCATCAGGCTTTAAACGAATTTAAACGTGTTTTAGACCTTAAAAAATCACTAACGTCAAAACAAATATTAGCAGTGTGTATTTTTATTTAAAATCTGGTATACAATACACCATGTTACTAACTTGGCGTACATTTAAGAAGATTAATATTTTTCAGACGTACCGGTACTTCCCTCACGTGATGGTTCGTTCATTGCCGAACCTCAAAGTGCCGGCATCCGCCACAACGAAGAAAACACGAAGCCAGAAGTTAACAATGCTCATAGGAGTAAAACATCAGGTTTAGTTGAAATCGTTCGCGGACTTCCTAGTAATATTTCAGTTAATGATACTTCACCGTTCTTATCCCAAGCATCGCAAATCGGTCAACAGTCCGTACAACAAAATGTGCATCTCGCAATCTCGGGCACGAAATGGGATGTCGCGTTGTCTCAACCCAACGACTTTGTCAGTCTCGATGATCTCGTCCGCGAGAAACCTTGGGCGTGCGACATGTGCGACAAACGCTTCAACCGTCGGTTCATCCTGACGCGACACAAGAACATGCACAACGGAGTGCAGCCGTTTGCTTGCGACGAGTGCGCGAAGAGCTTCACGGACGCGTCGAACCTCGCGATGCACAAGCGGATTCACAGCGGCGAGAAACCGTACGAATGTGACGTCTGCTTCAAGAGGTTCACGCAGAGCTCGAATCTCGCCGTGCACAAGAACACGCACAGCAGCGTGAAGCCGTTTGTCTGCGACGACTGCGACAAGCGTTTCCCCGACGCGTCCAGCTTCAAGAAGCACAGGAAGAGCCACAGCGGACTGAAACCGTTCTCGTGTTCCGAGTGCGACAAGAAGTTCGGGAGCTCCTCTCACCTCGTAATGCACAAGAGAACCCACATGGACATTAAGCCATATTGTTGCTCCGTGTGTGACAGAAGATTCGCTAGGTCTTACCATCTTATGAGGCATAAGAACACCCACAGTTGAGTAAACCACTATGCTTTCGAGACAAGCTTTTCTAATCTTACTACCGGATTGTCCTGAATATAAGCGTCTGAAAATTCCCTTACCAGCTTTTATATGCATGCTTTGCATAGTTTTTAAATATATTTCTACACGAACAGTTAGGAGTCGGCTTATATTCAAGACTATACGGTAAATGCAAGAAAGTCTCATGTTTATTTACAAAACATACAAGGCACGTACCGATATTCAGCGGCTAAGTAAGCGAAGACTTCACTTGCAAGCAATGAAATGCATTTCTATGCATTGCTAAAATCTAGAACCTAGCTCACAGCACTAGCTAGCTAAGCAGTTAAATTGCTGAATATTGGTACAGACGGGTCTACATCTATTATTATTTATTTTTGAAGTTGTACATTGGGTTTCACAGTATGCGGCCATTAGATTTATTAGGAAATAATTTATTATTCCGCTTGCATCAGTATTGTTGGTGAACGGTTCCCAGTTTTGTCATTTTAATTTATTTAAATTATTTATACTTATTTTTTACTAGAAGGTTGGTACTTTTTAAGTTATTTTATACACAAATGCAAGAAAAGTGATATTAAGAACTATTGATCTAACTTCCTCTTTCTTCAAAATATTTTTGTATATTATGCATAGATGAACGTGAAAATAGTGTTTTCTGAATTGATGCTACAAAGCACTATTTTTTTAACCTAAAATTTAGGTTTTTCAATACTTTTTTATGTTATTTTCCTCAGTATCTATTACTTGTTTATACACATTTTTATTCAGTTGATATTAATTCAACCTTGATGAATGACATAATTTAAAAATGAAAATATGTATGAAAGAACTTCATACACAAAATTTTTTAAGGTGGCCAAAACATAGATGCTACAAAATGACACTTGAAATGCTATATACACATAGGTAGTACTTCTAATTACAAACAATATTGTCTTGTTGTCAGTGTTACTTATAGAAGGTAAGGTTACGTTTGTAAGTAGCTTTTAATCTACTTATAATGCTACTTTAATTGCTAATTGTATTTAGCTTGCTAGTTTTACAGCTAATTAAAAATCTTAGCTAAGCTTCTTTACAGCTTTAAGAAAGGGTTTGGGACTTCTGCAGAGTAAAATTTGTTTGCATATATAAATATAGGTTTTGGTTTATTTGGATTAAGGACGCGTCAACCGTTAGGTCATAATGCACCACTCTAGCCTAAGGGGGGGGGGGGGAGGAGGGGCCCATGCTGGTCAGAACCAGCCACGGGGAAGGGGGGGAAGGGGGGTTTCTCGCCCATGCTGGTCAGAACCAGCCACGGGTAAGGGGAGGAAGGGGGGTTTCTCACGTCGTGGTTGTCATCGTCTTTGTCATCGTTCGTTATGTCATTGTCGCCGGGAGGTCATCAAGGGAAGGGGGCAAGGTCCCCGGCGACGATTGCCAGAGCTCGCCTCTAGTTTGGGGAGTAAGATACTCTGCTCTTACTAGCTGATGTTTGCGAGGTGGACTTTTTCTCTTGAATCGCCTTTTACGATTAGCAGAGCCATGCTCTGGGCCTTTTCTATCCCGGGCCCAGAGGGCTAAAGAAGGTGGATAACTTTAAAAAAATTTATTTAAAACAAAGTTCTGCCTTTTTCCAGCAGATAGGTAACAAAACAAGCCTTCATTCAAGAACTAAAAAATATGTTATCGATGACATCGGTTACCTTGGAGCAAGTAAATTGTAAAAAATTACAAATTGGGTACCTACTAGCAGGGGTCAAAATTAACTTTTTTTGCCACTAGCCCTTTAGGCTAAATTAAACGATTTTTATTTTGTTTATATTTGGAACAATTTTCCATACTAGGTAGCGAACAACTACTGGAAACTCGTTAGGTGCTCGTTGTGAAATATATATTAGGATTTTTTGAAAGGCAATTGGGAACTCTGTAAAAAGTACTCGCCTGTTGTTGTTTAAGCTCGGACCAACTTTTGTTCATAATTTTAATGTCCATTTAAAAATTGTTTGATCCCCAAATCCACAAAAAAAAGCTGTAACTTAAAAAAGGGCTATGTACGAGAAATACATTTTTACTTTTTAGTTATCTGTCTGAGGGTGAAAACGGAGCAAGAAAATGTTGATTACTTCTCATGTATCCTAAAAGTAGGAAAGTATAGTGCGCTCTAGACACTGAGCATTTGCACCCACGCTTCTCAAGTTATTTTTGTTTGGAAAAAATTGTCCAAAATGTATTTTATTTTATATCATTCAAAATAACCAATGGATCAATGTAATTTTTTACATTTTTATTTTTGATGCAAATTTTAGGCGAATAATTTTCAACGTTTTCTTACAACTTTATCTTTAGAGCTAATGAAAGACTGATGCCACTCCAAGAATTTTCATAGTATTTATTCTTAATATAATTTATGCTTTAAAATATTTGTTCCTAAAAGTAGATAAAAAGCTTTGTAAGGAAATAAATACAAACAATACCCCGTAATAATGTTTACGAATTACAACGTACGTATTGTCTGGCAGGAAATAGCCTTTTTTTTCGACGGTCAGTGTTTGTAAAAGGCGAAAACGATCCATTAGGGTAAATTTAGCACTGAGACACACAAAATTGTGAACTATAGGCTTACTGCAAGGAAGACGATTGATTGAGGAACGGTGGATGGCAGAACTTTTAACGTGGTTTCAATGAGACTTTTACAAAAAAAAATGTTTTGATCATGGTAAGAAACGACCGATGCGGGAACAATACATAGGAGCTTTAATTTGGTTGATAGTAAATTTTAAAATCAAATGTAAAAAAATTACTTCTTGTCACAGCGTCAAACTCTAAAGTTATTCCCTTCCCTGTTTTCGAGCTCCGCAGTAATTTGAATTTTGAACTCACCAAGTGATGCTCAGCTGTTTCCATGTTATATTTAAAATTAAAACATTGGTTGACTTTGGATTTTGTTACAAAAACTTGGGAGCCACAAATAACCACACGTAAATTTGGTAGGAATGGGGTATCGGTATGTATGAAGAACTGCATTGTGCCTCGATTTTAAACACATTTGCGCTATGGATTAGAATTGTCACGTAAGTATAATATATTATCTGTGGTAATGCCATTCGCGGTGGCACATACAATTAGGGCGCTGGTCCGAAGCGTATGGCTCTACGAGTACGTGGGTTGGAATTTTTTTTGTGGCTCGTTTGTCTTGTGGTTAGCCTATCTGCTTCCAATGCAGAAGGTCCAGGGTTCGATTCCCGTTAAAGTCAGAATTTTTTAACTTCTGATTTGGACTCAAGTCCATCAGTTCTTGTCTTAGGAATTTGTAAACGGTGACTTTGGAGCCGTCCTAGCAACGAGGCACTTAATAAATTTTAAGTTGTTCTAAATCGGCCTTGTTGACTCTGGCGTTGATCTGCGGGTGTTTGCACTGTCCATACCACTGATTGCTATATTTCCTATTAAAAAAATATCGATCTTTGGTTGGTTATCGCTCACTCGTCGATTGTGTCGGGGCCTGCAGGGTTGGCCTGGTCACTTTGGTTTACTGTCTTCCACTGAAAATCAGTTGTGTGACTGAGTGGGTAGACTCTAAAAATACGTTTTTTTTTTTAAATTTATTCCTCATAAGGCATGGGTTTTTCTTTTTTGTAATTGCCCTTCATTGTTTATTGTTCATTATTGTCTACCACCTCTATTTTTCTCAAATAGCAAAGCAATAATAATAATTTGAGATGTTTAGCAACAGAAATCACCACCATCATTAGCATGGATTAGTATTGTGGGGTATTTCAGCCAAGAATAACTTTAATTGAATCTCTCGTCATTCAGAAAAGTGCATAATTACCAATAGGTAATGTAGTTGTAGACATTTACAGTAATGGAATATTTGTATTCTTACACTTGCTTGTCTCTATATTTAAAAAGTGATACTATTTCTAATAGCATACAAAACGGATATTTTAGAAAAGCAGCAATATTGATACTTGTAGCATAATACAAATAGGAAAAATTACATTTTTGTGGTTCTACACAGACAACTGGCTGTAGGCCTATATGAGAGAAGATCCACGTAAGCAGGAATAATTTTATAATAAGCTACTTGGAAATTGGAATGTTATGTTATCAAAGACATATTGATATAGTCCTACATTTATCAATCACAATTTTTCCTCCAGTGTAATAACATATTCACGTTTATAGAGAACTGGGAACTGGCATTATTTGTACTGAATGTTCCTCATACAAATTAACAAATGTCAAATAGTAGGCCTACTGTAGACCCATTCAAGGAGTGATTTAAATTTTGTTTCTTTGGGGCTGGGTGATGAGATTCCTATATAGATATTTTGGTGAATGATTACTAATATAGTAGTTGTTAATGTCAATTTTCTTTTCATTCCATCAAGCTACTCTGTACCAGATAAAGTAACACCCTGACTCAAAGAAACAGTGGCATAACTAAGCCACTTCCTGGCTCATATATTTTAAAGAGCAGAAACAGTAGTTTGTGGGGGGGTTCAACAGTTTACTTATACAATCAACAGTCAATCAGTGAAAAAAATATGTTTTGCCCGTATGTTTTATTATTACATCAAAAAGTAGATTGAAATTTACTAAAATGGCCCACGTCCCATTCATGTTTTTAGTTTTTAGAGAGCAGATAGTTGCTGTGAAAATCGTTTACAATGTCCGAGTGCTGGAAGTTAAGGGTTTTTGAGCTATTCATTAAAGTTATTTCTAAACTCTTCTATTATTTATTATGCATTTAACATACTTTTATCCACATGGTTTATATGTGGGTACCGGTAATCAAATTGAAATTTTACATCCAAAATCAACTAAGTGTATATCCTTCATAAACAAAACTGTGATCCCTTGAGTTGACTTTTTTCAGTCAAAACATTACAAAACTGTAGTATGGTGAATTTTTTCCCACCATTGGCTAAAGGGCTGCCAGACACTTAACCCCCCCCCCCCCAAATTACTCCTAGTTACGCCACTGCAAAGAAAGTACAGAAAGTACTATTGTTCAAACCTAATACGAAGAGATCGTGAAATTGGTCTCCCATTCAGTCGAAGTTAGGCCGAGTGTTACTTGATCTGGTTGGATTTGTATTTAATTAGGTGTCCGTTAAGTATTTTGTATGTATATTTTAACGTAGTAGAAATAGTAGTGGTGATTGTTGTAGTATTTAGTGTTTGTATTAATTTATTTATAATAACTAGCAGAACACGTATATTTAATAGTGTATCAATGTGAAATATGGGCCTCAATTAATTTTAGAATATCAAGTTCAAAAAATGTATTGTATTTTTTGGTATCATTTTATTAACTATAGTTCTAGGTGCCCGTTAGGGTGCCGCAGCCAAGCCGCGTTGCGCTACACACTCTAGCACCTTATACAGCAAGCAAAGATGGGTTAATTTTGAGGTGTTTTGAATTTAAATAAAAAGCACATTAAAAATTAAAAACATCTCTCGCCCACTGTCATTTGTATTTTGTAATTGTATTACTTTGTAGTAATTTTGTTATCACAGCTTAATAACTTCAATAACTTTACAATTTTTAGTGTGCATTTTTGTTACGTACTTAATTTTATATAGTTGTCCTTCTTTGTATATTAGTTTTTATAAATTATAAGATACCTACATGTCAAATAAAATATAAATAAAATATTTTGAAAGGCTTTAGTTAAATTTGATAGTTAATACTAGTATCTAAAGTGGGTAGGCTATAGAACTGTACTAACTAACACTACTGTACACCCAGCAAGTTAATACAATTTCATTTGTAATAAGTTATATTATTATGGAAATAAAACAAATTGAACTGAATTAGGTCTATCTGTAACTATCTCACTTCCCTGTACTCTGCTGTGAATACAGCCGATCACGCTGTATGTTTTACTACATGACCTTGTTTTATGACTTATGAACATGTTTTAAAAAAAAAAAATCAAGTGCACTTTTTCACTTGGAGTTTCAAACACAACAGTAACTTGTGAATGTTATTATGCATAGTTTTCCCTACAAAAATATATGTTTTCTGAAATGCAAGTGGAAGTATTTGAGTCGCTCTCACTAGACAACTTTGTAACTTTTTAAATGCATATGTTGTTGTTTTTGTTGATTTGAATAAAAATTTGATTGAAAATTTTTAAATACAATGGGGGGGGGGGGGGGAGGTTCTCACGCTGATGTCCAGAATTCTCATTTTGTTTTGGGGAGTTACCTATAAGCTGATGTTTGTGAAATGGACTTGCCCCTTTTCGATCTTGCCTTCTACGATCGACACAGGAATACCTTAAGCTCTGGGCGTCTAACCCGGGCCCAGGAGGAAAGAGTACCTAGCTAAAATATAAACTCGAAAACATATTTTTTTTCTCCTGGTTTTCTAATAAACTATATAGGTGGCTAAGCAGATCCCATGGCCCCCTGCCCTGGTAGCACTTATTTTTACTGATGGGTCCAAAATCACTAATGAAGGAGAAACTAGAGTTAAAGCGGACTTTTTTTACTACAGCAGCAAAAAAGGTTTTAAATACAAACTAATCAACAGTCTTTCAATAACAACTACAGAAACAACAGCCTCAATCAAAGCACTTCAATAAATTATCTCTATCCATAGATTTAAAGATACTGTATTTATGCAAGTTTAGGCCTTGGGTATATTTAAAACTACTAGGAAAACGCTTAAGTCCTGCCGCGTTGATGGATGAGCTTTTTTGCAAGTTTTTAGTTTGCGTAGGACCACTTTTCCTTTGAAAGTGCTTTTTGAATGCATTGTAGGTGATTGTTGTCAAGTTTCTATTGTTACTTGTTAATTGTTATTATAAACCTCAAAATACTCATATTAAAACCTTTATTTCTATGGATTCTGGCTAACTTTTTCTTTCAAAAGGTACTTCATCACCATAACCTTAATGTCCATGTGAAATATGAACGTTGTAGCCCCACCCGTTTGGTCAGAATCGGCCCAAATGTCACGAAAATATCGCACTAAAAATCGAAAAAAATCGTAAAAGTACGATATTCATGGGAAATATTTCTTCGATTGTACCCAAAAACGTGGTAAGTCTAAGTTCAGAGAAAACGAAGGTCCCCTCCAATTTTCATCAGATCGCATATATGCCGTTTACCCGGAATCGTGCGAACAAACGGACAGAAAAACAAACAAACAAAAAACACCCGAGCAATTTTTTTTTTTTTTTTGGGGGGGGGGGGTCAGTGAAATTGAAGTCTTTGCTTTGCTCATCCAATTAAGTTCAAAAAGTGGGGGTGGCCATTTTGTGAAGCCATTTACAAATAGTATTTATTATATACCTTTTTTTAAATTTTGAGTGGTCAAAATAAGTGTGTGGCCACCACTTGATGGCGACCTATGATCAAGTAAATATGGGTAACACAATTTTCTCAGACTCGAAAGAAAGCATACAAGCCCTATCTAACGGCAAAACTGGATATTTCTCTTTCGGGCATCCAATCTTATTTTACACCTCGTAAAACAGGCTTTAATATAAACATACAATGGATTCCAGCCCACATGGGCAAACCAGGAAATGAAATGGTTAACACTTTAGCAAAACAGGCGGCAGCATCAAATAAGACTCTCGATATCAACCCGATTCAATCCTCAAGTACTTACTTTTCTTGTTGAAATATAAAAAAAACATGCATAAGCATACATATATAAGCAGGGAATGAACTTTTGAGACTTACGGTAATACAAATTTTAAAAAAAGTACAGTAATTAATTACTAATTAGTGACAAGAAACTTTTTTGGTAGATGCTGGTAATGAAACTTGAACTGAAACCTGCACGTCCACAGGCAAACACTATGCCCAAATTCAAAGCAATATATGTCTCAAACTTCAAAAACCTATTCCTATGAAGACTCTGAATAGGCCTCAGCCACCTATATGCTTACTGGAATAAATTCAACCCAAATATCCTACCCAAAACTATAAGACATGATGATTGATGACACCGCCTTTCACTGAAACTGACCTCTCAAACTTAAATAAATTTATAAATTAATAACAAAGACCGGTAGAACAATAATTGCACTACCGCTAGAAGTTATAGAAACAACTATAGCAAGACATTTGAAAGAATTCCTCGTCCTCTTAAAAATTTGAGCTCATTCTTTCGATGACAATGTCTAAAATTTAAATTTAAAAAAATGTATGTAATCGCTAATCAGCCAGTCATTCCCCCCGTGCTAGTGTGATTTTGTTATAGGTCTACATCCAAACATATAATTTACAATTTATAATAACGCCCATCGGTTGCGTTACATCGACAAGATTAGGTGCCATTATTGGTACCAAAGTGGCGAGACCCCATGGCAAATGAAATCTCTCTTGGCCAGTTTAACACCATTCGGTGCGGCCCATTTCAGACTTTTATAACTAGAACAATACCTGTCGATGCATCACTGCGATCGCTCGTAGGACACTCGTTGATCTGCCGTTGCTGGACCATCAGCGTAGCAATTGGGCTTACCTGTATACCACAACTGGGCAACCTTGTTTGCGGGGGATGATTTAGAATCATGCTATGTAGCAATGTTTTAGCTTTTTAGCTATTACAAGAGACTGTAAGAATATCGATATGTTCTAATGGGAAATATAGTAATTGGTATGGACAGTGCGAACACCCACGGATTAACGGCAGAATCAACAAGGCTGATTCAGAACAACTTGTATAGGCGCTCCACGCTAAGAAAGGAGTTGCGCGCGCTTTTAACGGGTGAATTGTAGCCATTCAGCAGGCTCCAATTTAAAATAACGATCGCTGATTGGCCCGTCGAAAGCGCGCGCATCTCCTTTCTTAGCGTGGAGCGCCTATATTATATGTCTCCTTGCTAGGACAGCTCCAAAGTCACAGTTAACAAATTCCTAAGACAAGAACTGATGGACTTGTCCAAATCAGAAGTTAAAAAACTTCTGATTTAAGCAGGAATCGAACCCTGGACCTTCTGGATTGGAAGCAGTGACGCTAGCCACACAAAGATTAGTCATCTGGGGGGGCGGGGGGTAGGGGCGGCAGCACATGACTAATCTTTGCTAGTACTTAAGGATAACTAGAATAAAAGCCATTTCATATGGAAGTTTGTGAGAAACATGTAGAGATAGGGTAGGAGACAACAGCTTACCTGAAGTGGAGTAGGTGCGCCGTATAGAAGACAAAAACACAAAATAAACAAATAACACTACATTTCAAACGTTTCGGTCTACGTGACCTTCCTCAGTGAGTAGAGAAGAGTTACTGAGGTGAAAAACTAAAGCTAGGTAGCCGTTGGCTAGGGTGGGGGTGGGGTGAAGTGAAAGATGAGGGGGGGGGGGGAATGGGTGACAGGGAGGGGTAGAGAGGAGGAGAGGGAGGACTACCTAAGGTTTAAGTTAGGTTTGTGGCGCGATTTGCAAATCCATTGGTAGGCCAGTTCCCATCTTCTCAGTTCTCCATCGTGTACAGTGGGAGGGAGTGACCTGATGACACAAACTGTGAAACAGGTCACGAAGGGAAGGCCATGCCCATTGGCATGCAATGCCACAGGTTTCTCGAGGTTCTCCTCTCTTACATCCTGTCTGTGCCCATTCATTCGGGTTCGGAGAGTATTAGTGGTAAGTCCAACATACTCAGCGGGACATCGGGTGCATCGAAGTTGGTAGACGATGTTGCTAGTGCCACAGTTGTTGTTGTTGCGTATGTCATAGGTCTTATTAGTGAGGTGGGCAGAGAAGGTCTTGACTGGTTCATGCATGGGGCACGTCTTGCATCTGGGTCTGTGGCAAGGGGAGGAACCGTGCATGACCGCTTCTCCTTGTTGGACCTTCTGTGGATCTCTCCTCACTAATAAGTCACCAAGGTTGGGGGGACGCTTAAATGCCACCCTAGGGATATTCTGGCTGAGATCTTGAGTCATGGGTGACGCAGCCAGGATGTGACTCCCCCCTTGAAGGATGGCATTTAAAACGTTGGAGACCAGGGTGCCACTGGTGACTAGCGGGACGATGTCGGTCTTGGTGTTAGGTTGGGTGGGTGTGGTGTTGACGGTGTGCTGTCTGGTCAGTCGTTGATGGACCTGTTCCTCCGAATAACCTCTGTTAACGAAAGCACGGAGTATCTTCTGGAGGTAGCACTCCAGATCCTGTTCCGTGGAACAAATTCTGCGACCGCGGGCAGCCAGCGAGGAGGGTAGGGAACGTTTTGTGTGGGCAGGGTGGCAGCTTTCTCTGTGTAGGTACAGCTGTTGGTTGGTAGGTTTGAGATGAACCCCTGTCCTGATGATCCCATTCTCCAAGTGGATGTCGATGTCTAGAAAGTTGACTTTCTGCCCAGAAGAGTCCCACGTGAATTTCACCGGATAGTTGCTGTTCAGGGTCTGGAGCGCCACCTTCAGCGTGTCTTCTCCATGGGGCCAGATGAAGAACATGTCATCAATAAAGCGGAGATAGCACAGTGGTTTGAGAGGTTGGCTTGCCCAAAAGTTTTCTTCGAGTCGACCCATGAATAGGTTGGCATACGATGGGGCCATCCTGGTACCCATCGCAGTGCCCTTGACCTGGATGTATTGGCGGTCAAGGAATCTAAAGTTATTCATGGTGAGAACCATTTGGGCAAGGGAAACTAAGAAAACGGGTGTTGGGTTTGGTCCCTGGTGGTCGTTTGTCTAGATAGTACTCTAGGGCTATAAGCCCATGGCCTATAGGGATGTTGGTATAAAGTGAGGTCACGTCAACAGTGACTAGGATCGAGCCCTCAGGTAAGGGACTAGGGAGGGACTTGAGTTGGTCAAGGAAGTGAAAAGAGTCCTTGATGTGTGAGTCAAGTCCCTCCACAATAGGCCGCAGGTGGAAGTCTACCAGGGCTGAAATCCGTTCTGTCCTGACTGGGGACTGAACCTGGGTCTCCTGCTAAGTTGCTTGTAAGGCAGACATCATTATTACATATTATGTTGCTATCGAGATATTAACTAGGACTGTGCGGGTACCCGAAATTTCGGGTCGGGTCGGTTATTTGGAGCCCGACCCGAAAGTAAAATCACGATACCCAAATTTCCGGGTTTTCGGGTATTTGCGATGTTTCAGCCCGTGAAGAATAATATTGGTTGGTGAAATAAATCATTACGTAGTTATGACGTGACGTCACAAACATAGTTCCAAACGGTGTTTAATAGCCATAGGTAGCACCACAAGATACCATTGAAGCCAACAGCACAACATATGCAGCAAGTGAAATGGATGCTTCTGCAATGGAGTTTGCCCTAATATGTTTGGGGGAAATCATTGCGTACAGTTGGTCACACTGGTCACTGCGTCAGCTGTTGTTGTCCGAGCCGCCATTTTACTAATCACTTGTCTCGTCTCAACTCAAATGTTTACGTCGCTACAGCTGCCTAGCCTAGGCCTAGCTCTTGTTTACTTCATTTTTGCCTTTTGTTGTTGATTTGTAGTGCATTTTGTTATGCCGTGCATCATATCTAGCTTACATGATTGGATGGCAATCCCGTAGGGCGAGAAGAAAACACACGCAGCCTAGGCCAAGCCCTAGTGCTCACGTTTTGTCAATTTTGCTTTTTGTTTTTGATTTGTTGTGTTGTGCATAATAGTATTTTTGCTACGCCGGTGTTAAAAACTTATTAAAATGAGTGACGAATCAGACGTCGATGGCGATCTCGTAGGCCTAGGCCGAGATGATAACACACAAAACACACGTACCGGTACAGGCATGGGATCGGCGATATGGCTTCATTTTACTAAAATAAATGAAACGGCAGACTGCAAATATTGCAACTCGAAGTTGTCAATTAAATTTGGATCGACGTCAAGTTTAGCTAGACACCTCCAAAGCAAGCACCCATTAAAGTATGATGCTTACACCACTACAAAGGAACAGAGGCTAGCAAGTAGGCCTACTAAGCTTAGGAGTGCAGATAGTTCTGACAAGCGGAACAACCCTGGCCAGCAAACAATAACTGATCTTTTCAAAAAAAAAGCAGAAACTAGACCACAAGCATCCAACTGCAAAAAAACTCACCAGGTAAGATAAGGAAATGCACTTAGCCTTAGCTAGGCCTAGGCCCTACTACTTATTGACCTGCTTAGAGGCCTAGGCCCTAGGGCTTGCCTTGGGTTAGGCTAGCTAAGCCAAATTAATTAGCTTTTCTATTCTAGACCCTACAATGTGTTTTATTTATTTTTAGGGCCATTGGAAAGTGGATAGCCACTGATTTACAACCCTTTTCTGTGGTTGAAGAAAAGGGGTTCATTGAAGTAATGGAAATTGCTCAGCCAGAATATAAAGTTCCATGTAGAACAACAATGTCGAGGACAGTTATTCCGGAACTTTATGGCAACAATTGGCATTATTCATTGTACAAACTACATGGTACAAACAAATTAAAATGAAACTGTTACCAAATTTGAGTCATTATTTGAATTTTCACTACCCGACCCGACCCGAAAACCCGGTGCAGTTTACTACCCGAACCCGAACCCGACCCGAATTCAAAAACCACTACCCGCACAGTCCTAATATTAACTGTCATCACTATCAGGTGAACTAATAAACAATACGAGCACGTGTACTACCATGATCAAATACCATTGTTACCGGTAAAGTAGGATTTTTTTGGTTCTGCATTTAATATCCGTTTTGAATTTGTTACCAAAATTATTGACTGTTAGTTCATTGTTGTGTCTGCATCTATGTACCTAAGTAGATTTATTTAGTTTTCCTATGTAAATCAGTTTTTTAACTGAATACGATAGAGTCGTTAAATAAATAAATAAATAAATAAATAAAATAATTAGCTTGGCTGTTATATTACAATCTACCACCCATTTTGCTGGTAGTGTCAATACTTTACTTATTGAAGGCTATCCAACTGATTTACAAAGGAGGACTTAACTGAATAGGATAGAAAATCCAATAGATATTAAAGAAATGAGATACAATTTACTGAATTTAGAAGTGCTTCTAGCCCAAAGGAATCTTAAGAATATTCGACAAAGAAATTTACACAACAAACTTCTATATCGACTAAAAAAGCAAAATACAAAATAGATCTAAATCTGTTATCTAGTCCCTTGACTTGATCGCTCCCCTTAGATAGAACAGAGCATCATGTACGTATGCCTGCTACAAAAAGAGCAGGAGCGCCTAACATCGAGATACGATCCAGCGTACAAGGGTGTACCCCGTTTTTTTAAAGGGATTGAACAGGATGAATTTAATTCTCAATTCTGAACTTAAATATGGATGGAAGATTTTAAAATGGAAACAAGACTAGTGGTCTGAAACAAGGTTAAATTGCAGGTAGGTCCTGCTTCAAGATCAAATTAAATTAGTTGTCTCAGTTGATATTATTTATGATTATGATCTTTAGTGTATCACGTCATTACGTTCCATCTTTCATTCACTAGTTACGTAGACGTTTCTCTTGGCGATGGTTCACGTGCGCTGGTAGCGGCTGCTGGATGCGAGATTGTCCCGAGGACTGCGATACTTGTCCCGACATTCGTCTTGACGGCCCGAGGGAAACCTGGGATAAAACCTGGGCCAGGACGCAGTTGGGCTTTGCCCACAATCTCGCGGGCGGCTACCGGCGACGTTCTTCTCTCGTGACGAGCTGTGCGGATCTGAAACCAAGCAAGAGAACGCAAGGTGAGACGAATGAGAAGTTGAACCGGGGAACACCAGTCAAAGATGCACAAGTATCATTTTCAAACCTACATTTTAGTACTTTGAATGTCAAGTGTAGGATAGATTGTTTAATGTTTCCATTCCAAAATAAGCACGTAGTTGCAAATTAATAAATTCTGGTCAATGTACCTAATGTTTTCTGAATTTTTCTTGCACTTGAAATGAACAGTTGAATAAAAATGTAAAGCCAATGTCAATAAGAATAGATATTTCCACAAAAAGTAAAAATATGCTACCTAACTGGTTCAACTTTAAAAAAAAAACAATAAGGCCATAACTATGGCAATCTGGTATGCTGAAGGTTGCGGGTTCAAAACTTATAAAAAAATTTAGAACTTTCTTTTGCAATTTTTTACTCACTATTTCACGTTTCTTGCATTGGTGCAAAAATTGAAATAAAATATTTATTTTCTTGAACATTTGTGTCACTTCCAGAGGGTCCACAACTTTACTGACCACAACTCAACTATTTTTGAGCATACGGGTTTTGTAACACTATGATTTAACATAGGCCCCTATTGAATTGCTAAAGTCCACTATTTTTAACAAGACGCAACTTTGTGGCGGTAAATCTTTGTGCATAAATGATGAGGGGATTAAAATTTTACAATTATAATACTGCCGACATACTGTGATTTACAATGCATTTAATATATCTTATCTGCCCACACACGAGCACTGTGCTTATGTGGGCTCTCTCAATGATGCTCTGTTTTTGTTTTTTTAATTAATTTAAAATCAAACTTTAGTAATTTATCATCTGCTTTGTTATCTTTAAAAAAAATTCTCAGTTACTGTTTTATTTAACACTCGTGTAGGCCTATATTTACCGGAAAATATACAGACTCCGCCCTGAAATAAATACATACTTGAGAGTCTATCCCCTCAAACCATCCCTGTCAATGCCGTAACCACAATGAGCAAATAGCAGCAAACCAAATATCTTCATTTGAAATGGTTGGCCACAACAGACCATTTTCAGAATTAACTGCAGCGCATGCGCACTTCGTTGCAAAACATTATGGGAGAAAGGGAATTTACATGCTAAATGTCATATGCTTGGGATTGTGGCAGACTGCACTGACATTGTTTGAAACGCAGTTCTCCACATACACACGAGTATATGCCATGGCATAGCGTGTAAATGCACTTTCTCCCATAATGCTTTGTGCGCGATTTGAAAAATTTGAAAATCGTCTATTATATTATTGCAGGTGAATTGTGGTGACTCCAGCACCGGCAAGGCAAGTTCGGAACAATTTATTATGTGCTTCATTATGCATGGGGATGGCTCTACAGTTGCCGTTTACACAGGTACCAAGACATAGATTAAAGAAGTTCTCGTCAGAAGTACAATAACTTTTGCCTATAATGGGAATCGAACCCCGGACTCTGACCACTAGACCAACAAGTCACTAACTTATCAAACGTTATAACACAATTTCAGTAACATACCTTGCTCGTAGAGAGAGAGAGCGCTTCATTTCGAAGTTTGAAGCAGCAGGCGCTGAGGAAGGTCCTGATACGATGGTCCAGTTTAGCAGCCCTCAACGTTCAACGTGACGAGTTGGCTCGTGGTGGCCAAGGCTCCTAAGTCCTTAGCACACTGTAAAAAATATACCAGGTGTTAATTTCATGTTGGGTGCACAGTGTTATCTAACATTTATTATTTAAGAGGAGTCGCTGAGGTCGGCGCGGAGACGAATTTAAGCGCTCAGCTTTCCGGATTTTCCGGGTAAACAGTAATAACATCGGTATAATATTTCATACCAACTTTAATAAACAATCAATCTATAACATCCAGTATGCGTATTTCTAGATTATTTCATTGGTTTTGAAAAAAATATTCATGAAATCTCTGTAATTTACTCAATTTTGGTCAATTTCTGGAATTTATTTCAAGTGTATATAGTTTTTTTAAACACAAATTTTCATATTGGATATCATCAGGTCTTGAGGTTAGCATCTCTGCTTGCAATGCAAAAGGTCCAGGGTTCGATTCCTGCTAAAAACTTCTAATTTGGACTTAAGTCTATCAGTTTTTGTGGTAGGAATTAGTAAATGGTAACTTTGGAGCCGTCCTAGCAACGAGGCCCATAATAAATTCAAAGTTGTTCTGAATCGGCCTTGTTGATTGCGCTATCGATACGACCGATTGCTGTATTTCCTATTAAAAAATATCAATCTTTGGTTGGTTATCGCTCACTTGTAGATTGCGTCGGGGCCTACAGGGTTAGCTTGGTCACTTTGGTTTAATGTCCTCATCAGTTTTATGATTGAGTGGGTCGACTAAATACAATTGTTTAATGGTGTGGTTTATCGAACAAAGGTAAAGGGGTTCTTATTCTGTTTGAAGAGGTTACACCTGCAATCAAGTGGATCCACAATAAAGGACTCTCATGCTCCGAGAGGCGAGATGCCACCAAAATGACGTGTAATGTTGTTCCCGTGAGAACTGTCCCTGGACGGATCCAAGGTTCTACCCGCTGCAGACACTGCAGTTAGTTGAAACTCTTGCCCATGTACATTAGGGTGGGCCGAAAAAAATCATTTTTTTTAAAAGTCGTAATACTGCGGGAAAGTTGCGAATTGTGGAGGCTAAAAAAATTTAAAAAATCGGTTCATATTTTCCGGTCGCGCATGTGCTCTAAAGTTTTCCAAAATTTGGAAAAATTCACATTTTTACGATAATTTTTAATATTTTTAACATAGAAGAAAATTGAAATTTGAAGAATTCGAGGTATTACATTCGGGAAGAGGCTAATTTAAAAATGTCAAAAATTATCGTAAAAATGTGAATTTTTTCAAAATTTTGGAAAAGTTTAGAGCACATGCGCGACCGGAAGATATAAACGGATTTTTAAATTTTTTCCCCCTTTTTAGTCTTCCCAATTCGCAACTTTTCTGCGGTATTACAACTAAAAAAAAAAAAAAATTTTTTTCCAAATTTTGGAAATCTTTAGAGCACATGCCCGACCGGAAGATATGAACCGTTTTTTTTTATTCTTCACAATTCGCAACTTTTCCGCGGTATTACGACTTTAAAAAAAAAAAAAGTTGTTTTTCGGCCCTCCCTAATGTACATGTCTAATGCAAACACGGTGAACTAAGAATAACACATTATGTGGCAAACAAAGAGTGGCGCACGTCGTATGTACATAATCACCATCGGCCGTGAGAAGAAGGAATTAAGGCCTCATCTTGGATTCAAAGATCCCAAGGGACAAGCGGAGGAAGTTGATCTCAGAAAATGGAGAACTTAAGAACCCATGGTCGCCTATTATAAAGGCCATTACAATTTAAATAAAATTAGCATTACAGGACTAGGCGCAAGAGAGACGATCCCAGAATTCTTCAAATCATTCGGAATAAGATTTTGTGTAGAGTACAGGACGACATAGTCTTGTGTGTATTGCGATGGTCAATAGGCCTGTGTATTTTAGGCATCATTTATGTTTATTATTAATTAGTTTTAACTGCTTTATTTTTAAATTTTAAATTTGAACTTTACTTTTACTTGTTTGTTATTCTGTGGCAAGGCAACAGCTTTGGCTGCAGACCGAAAAGGCTTAATGTTTATTGTGTTTTGAAGTGAGAGGGCGTGTGGAAAAAGGGATTGATTAAATTATGACAAATATGAATGAAATTGCAAATTATAAAAATATTACAATTTCCAAAACTGAAAAGTTATGCTAAATTTACATGGCAAAACGCACTGAGTAAAATGCAAGACTCAATTGTTTAACTATAGATAAAAATGTGTGCTATAGTTGGATGAGAAAAGCAGACTTCAATTTCACTTACAGTACCCTGAGAAAAATAGCATGGGTGTTTTTTTTCCTGTTTGCTCTCTACCGCGGTCAAACGTCATATGCGATCTTGATGAAAATTGGAGGGGACCTTTAAAATTGCTGAACTTTGATCTAGACCAAGTTTTTAGGTACAATCAAACAAATATTTCTCATGAATATCATACTTTTACGATTTATTTTTATTTTTAATGCAATATTTTCGTGATATTAGGCCCACAACCGGGCAAACAGCTACTCCGATCTTGATGAAACTTAATGGGAATGTTTGAAATCACTGAACTTAGATATGTTATGATTTTAGGGATAATCTAAGAAATATTTATTATAGAAATCGTACTTTTAGGGTAACGATAATCAACCATAAAGCTCATCCATCATCGCGACTGGAAAAAGCATTAGCAAAGCGGCCTAGGGTTATTTATATTGTAACCGATTCGCCGATTGGATTGTAAAGAACAAAGATTATGCTTACCATGTGTGGTGTTGACGTTCGTTGGTGATGAAGAAAGAAGTTCTAGGGCGCGATGTTGGAGTTCCAGGGCGCGATGTTGAAGTTCCAGGGCGCGATGTTGAAGTTCCAGGGCGCAATGTTGAAGTTCCAGGGCGCAATGTTGAAGTTCCAGGGTGCAATGTTGAAGTTCCAGGCACGATTGGAGTCAGGGCGCGATGTTGGAGTTCCAGGGCACGATGTTGGAGTTTCAGGGCACGATGTTGAAGTTCCAGGGCACGATGTTGAAGTTCCAGGGCACGATGTTGAAGTTCCAGGGCACAATGTTGAAGTTCCAGGGCGCGATGTTGAAGGTCCAGGGCGCAATGTTGAAGTTCCAGGTCACAATGTTGAAGTTTCTGGGCGCAATGTTGAAGTTCCAGGGCGCAATGTTGAAGTTCCTGGGCTCAGAAGAGATGAAGGTCACGCAAATGGTGACCATGATAGTAGTTTAGTTTGACTCCTCGGATACCTGAAAAACCACAGAGGATCAGTAATAGATGACATAAAAAACTTGCCCTCATGCAAATTGTTATTAATGCCAGATTTTAGTTTTACTTGGAGAATCAATGCATAATTGACAATCTTAGACCTACTGTGAAATTTGAAATGTAAACCAAAACAGCAAGGAAATCAAATTGATACTCATACTTCTAAGTTTGTAGTACCAGTTTTCTGACCATGGCTGCAAATCGTAACAAAAGAGATGAAGATAGTTTCTAGTTATTTCAAATAAAGACTCACAAACGCCATCACTCGGTTGATTCAAATTTCTGTTCGGATCCAACCATGGATGGACCCGTTTTGAGACGCTGGGATTTCCTTGAAATCCAGAATTCAGGAGAAAAACATAGTTGTAGCAGGGTTCATTAGTCATTTATAAACATGTATACGCTACTGAATTAATAATTATCGGGATATTGCTATCAAACGATTATCGCGATACAGCCACCTATATCGCGATAATATCGATATACGATTATTGTTGACATCCCTAGTAATACGGTTTATGCCTTAATACAAACAACTCTGTAGAACAGGAATATGTAGGGTTCTGCAAAATTAGAATTTAAGGGAGTAGGGTCCTACTGTACAGATTGTTCGGAGGTGTTGCTTGATATTTGGCTTTGCCGTTACATCCCAAATTAATTATCCTGCATTAATCTAGTCAGTTGAAATGTAGAAGTTTGTAGCTTGACCAAACAAAGCTATTTATAGTATGCATGAAGTTAAAAGTACTGTATTTATGTGAAAATAGACCTCGGGTTTATTAAAAAAATCAAGCTTTGAAGGTGGGGTGCAGCCATCATACGGAGCAATTTGCCAATGTTAATTATAATGTACTCTAGAAAATTTGAGTGGTCAAAATAGGGGTGTGGCCATTACTCGAGGGCGGCCTATAATCGAGTTAATACATAATTGTTTAAATTTATGACCCCAACACAAGTTAACAATTTTCTTTCAAATGTCTATGGGTAGTTAAGAACTTGCTACAGGCAAAGAGAGGCATATACTATAGGCATTATAATGGCATGTCTGTAATTTAGAGAATGCTCACCCAGCTAAAGTAGGTACCAAGTAGTCCCATCCAATGACGAGAGGCCAGAGACCAGATCTTGTACGCGATATCGAAACAGGTGATGTCAGAGGAGGCGACGTACGATGTAAGACCAGAGACGCAGCAATGTCATCAGGAGAGACAACGAATGGCGTGGTGGAGCAATGATTCTCCGCAGTGGCGCAAACCGTAGGAAGGAGATAAGAAAAGGAGTAGTGTACCAACAAACAAATATCATGTTTGTCATGGGCCCCGTAAAAATTGAAAGATCTAACAAGTTGTGGTTTTGTTTTGAAATTAGCAATAAATTAATAATAATTGAAAATACTGAACCAATTTGATAAATCTAACTAATTTATGCAAAATACTTTCATAAAACAAGCTCAAACTTAAGAGCATGGTCAATTTGTAGCAATTGACAACTTTACATTTTTATTACAAATGAGCAAACAAAAAATTAAATGTGAGCATAATCAAACATCAATGAAAAACATCAGACGTTCAAATGTGTCATACTCATAATTGAAGTCTAAAATAAACAACTAGGGCCTAATTTGTATGAATTTAGCAACTGTCATTACAAAATTAATATCCGGGGCCACATCAACTAGCTTAAAGCTAGACTGGACAATTTCATTTGTAATCCTGGGAATTTATTTATTACATTTTAAACAAATGGAAAAACTGCAAACAATTCGCGGGCTGCAGCAGTTTGGTCTGCGGTAGCCTCAGGTACGAAGCCACGTTTGCATGTAACTAGTCGCAACTAGGTAGATCACGTCTACTTCAGATCTCTCACGCCACGGTCAAACATTTTACAAATTACTTATTTGACGTATTTGACACTAGTAATTTCAGGATTTCTGTAAACTATATCTTGTAAAAGTCCAGTCTACCTTTAGCTTAAAAGAAACATTGATGAAAACTTACCATTGAACGAGCTCGGTAGTCTTCGGTTCCCACCCACAATGCATTGGGGTGCGGAACTTCTTGAATCTGGGCACTTTTTATCACTGACGTTAATATTTTACTAACCAACCATTGGAACTTCATCGCTTATTAAACGTGCAGTACGAGAATAAAACATGCCAAAATGCAGAAAAATATCTCGATTTTTAATTTCACCGTTTTCAAATGTAACAGCAAGTTGGGAAAAAAACAATGGTATATTGGAATTTTTGTTTCACTTCAAAATTACCAACTTGAATTTAAAATGATGTTAAACGGCTGAAGAAGTTAATGTATTAATTACCGTCCGCAAGCCGGGACCACTATGAAAATTAAGACTAAAAAGGCAAAAATTGTCTTAAGGATAATTCACGAGAATCACATCTTATAAATATCAATTTTTCCAAAAACAATGCAAGGCTTAAGCTCACTAAATATTTCAAATTAAAATTATTATATTAGTATTACACACCACAATAATATGAATAAAATTGGAAATCAGTTTTAAAACTTGAGGCAACTCACAACATGAGTAAATTACCATTTTACTCTTGTAAATACTTCACTACTTAAATGTGTCTTATTGTAATACTCCGCTCCACATTACATTACCTTTGGATTAGCAGAAGTTAACGAGAGCTTCTTCTTCTTCTTCTTCTCTTCGGTCGATGTTAGGTAGGTAAACAATCTCTCTTCTTGATTCTTTCACTTTACACACGTGGGTCTTTGCATTAATGACTGTGCCAGTGGAAGACGAACTTAAAGAACAAAAGTTCTCTTTAGGAATAATGTAAATTGTTCATCACTACGACGCGACAAAACTTCCCGTCAATGTTATAATTTCTCTTCAAGTACTGTTATTGATTATATCTAGAATATTTAATCCTGCATATAATTATAACAGAACCACATTTGACCAATTATTATTATAATCACTTATGCAATTTTGCAATATCAGTTAATTTGGTATGGTTTAAATATTGCTTGTAGACCTTCCTCTTCATTGGCAACCAAATCCAGCACTGAATGTGCTTTTAACTAGAGAGCCGCATACGATTGACAGGTTGCAGATAAAATAACCATTTTAAAGTGACTATCTTCAATCTCAAACATTGTGGTATAACTTTAACCCTGCATTACTCGCGCGTTTTTAATTAACGCCAGTACTCGCATGGGGTATATATAACCCCATAGTTAAAATACCTGTATTTTGGAGTTGTGATGGTGTTTAGATGTAGGGTTCACATATTTTACTTTATTGGAATGTACTTGACCTGTTTTAAGATAGAAACACCAATTAAGGAATGTTTGTGAATGAAATTGGTATTTTATTGAAACTTAACATAATTCGCTTGGAGTTTATGTAGTACGTCCTCCTTTTGAAAAATATTAAATTTCCTTAGTGCGATAACTTTTTTAATATTTTTTCATTTTAATTTGTTGACATATCTTGTACTATTATAGAGATAAGATAAAATTTTGTTACCATTTTTTTTTATTTTTTTATTTTTTTTTACTACACCAAACCAACTTTAATATTTTTTTCTGCTAAAACTAAGAACCCCAACTAACATGTAGTTGTAAAAAAACATCAAAGATAAACTTGAGAATGGGAGGGCGGTATGTTTAAACACTACTGAGAAACACAGGATTTTGTATATAATATATATATGTGTAGGCCTATATATGTATATAGTACCCCACGCGAGTAATGCAGGGTTAAAATAACAATTTATTAAACATGAAATTCTTAGTTATGCGTGTACAGGAATTTATTCGTGATTGGAAACTTGGCTGGCTAACAGCATTTGAAGTTTTAACGTGATACTATAAGCAATAAGCATGTATTAATTCTTGCAATTTACTCATTTAAATCTGCCAAGACCCCATTAATTTTAATGTATTACATTGCAAAGTTGACTCGGTCACAATTAAAAGAATTGCGGATAGAGTCTTCATTCGGCACAACAAACACAACTGTAAATCCATTTTGGCACCATTTGCACAACATTCACTCAATTTTACATCCACAGACCACACCATTTTTGACCAGTGCAGGTCACTACTGTAAATAGGAGCCCAAGGAAAGTTTGAGAAACATTTAAGTGTCACAGATTGACAAAACAGCATTATTATACTTTCGATCCACAAAAAATCAAAACACAAGAAAATGTTTTGCTAATTTATAGGAAAGAATGTCAATTCCCTGCGCCCCTAGTTACTTGAAACTAACCATGATGCTCATCTCACCCATATGATGTCTTGCACGGCAACCACCTTCCATAGTCCATCATGACATTTCTCCGACATCTTCTCTCTTCTGCTAGTGTCTTCCCTCTTCGGCTCGTATCTTTGCTCTTCTTGACACTATCAAGCCGCACTCTAACCAACTAACTTAGGAGAAAGTTGGAAACTTGACCCGAAAGCCCTTTAAATAGGCTAAATATCGGACTTAAAAACGCGTGCAGCAAAAAAGTACTGTTTTTGAATCCATCGCTTGTTAAACGTGCAGTATGAGAATAAAACATGCCGAAATGTAGAAAAATATCTCGATTCTTAATTTCACCCTTTTGAAATGTAATACCAAGTTGAAAAAAAAACAAATTGGAATTTTTGTTTCTATTCAAAATTACCAGATTGAATTTCAAATGACGTTAAACGGCTTAAGAAGTTAATGTATTAATTACCGTCCGTCCTCCTATGGAAGAAGTCCCGATTTACCGAATTTTCAGCAAGCCGCGACCACGATGAAAATTAAGACTAAAAAGGCAAAAATTGGCTTTAAAGTTTAAAGGATAATTCATGAGAATCACATCTTATAAATATCAATATTTCCAAAAACAATGCAAGGCTAAATTAGCTCACTAAATATTTCAAATTAAAATTATATTATTAGTTATTACACACCTCAATAATATGAATAAAATTGGAAATCAGTTTTAAAACTTGAGGCAACTCACAACACGAGTAAATTACCATTTTACTCTTGTAAATACTTCACTGCTTAAATGCATATTATTGTAATACTCCGCTCCACATTACATTACCTTTGGATTAGCAGAAGTTAACGAGAGCTTCTTCTTCTTCTCTTCGGTCGATGTTAGGTAGGTTAACAATCTTATCTTCTTGATTCTTTCACTTTACACACGTGGGTCTTGGCTTTAATGACTGCGCCGGTGGAAAACTAGCTTGAAGAACAAAAGTTCTCTTCAGGAATAATGTAAATTATCATTACTACGACGCGACAAAACTTCCCGTCAATGTTATAATTTCTCTTCAAGTACTGTTATTGATTATATTTTGAATATTTAATCCTGGATATAATTATAACAGAACTACATATTTTGACCTATTATAATCACTTATGCAATTTTGCAATATCACTTAATTTGGTGTGGTTAAAATATTGCTTGTAGACCTTCCTCTTCATTAGCAACCAAATCCAGCACCGAATGTGCTTTTAACTAGAGAGAACCGCGTATGATTGTCAGGTTGCAGATAAAAAAAACCGTTTTAAAGTGACGATCTCTGGTCTCAAACATTACATTGTAAAATTTTAAAATAACAATTATTATATTTATTAAACATGAAATTCTTAGTTAAGCAATTACTGGAATTTAATTGGGATTTTAAACTTATCTGGCTAACAGCATTTCAAGTTGTGAATGTGATACGAAAAAGCATGAATTAATTCTTGCAATTTACTGGTTTAAATCTACCAAGACCCCATTAATTTTAACATATTACATTGCAAAGTTGACTCGTCACAATTAAAAGAATTGCAGACAAAGTCTTCATTCAGCACAACAAACACAACTTTAAATCCATTTGGCACCATTTGCACAACATTCAAACAATTTTACATCCACAGACTACTTTTGACCTGTACAGGTCACTACTGTAAATAGGAGCACAAGGAAAGTTTGAGAAACGTTATAAAGTGTCATAAATTGACTAAGCAGCATATTATACTTTCGATCCACAAAAAATCAAAACACAAGAAAGTGTTTTGCTAATTTATAGGAAAGAATGTCAATTCCCTGTGCCCCTAGTTACTTGAAACTAGCACCATGATGCTCATCTCACCCTTCATGATCTCTTGCACCGTCAACCACCTTCCATCGTCATCATGACATTCTCAGACATCTTCTCTCTTCTGCTCAAGCCCTTCTCTTCGGCTCGTACTTTTTTGGCTGTCATGTACCATCAAGCCACAGCTAACCAACTAACTCGGGGGAAGTTGGAAACTTGACCGAAAGCCCTTAAATAGGTAAATATTCGGACTTAAAAAGCGTGACCAAAAAATACTTTCCGGAGCTAGTATCAATGTTAGCAGTGCAACATGTTGGCCGCAAAGGCTAACAGTACGCATGGCAAACTTAGGGGAACAGTTTATTTATTGGAGTACGAATTATCGAGTATAATCATTCGATAATTATGACAACTACCATTATACTTCTGAAATGAGACAAGGGACCCGAAAATCCACTCATATTTAACAAGGAAGTATAGAGCTTACCGCTATATGTTTGAAGTCTTGGCAAGTGACAAAAGCTATATGTTGAAGTTCAGGAAAAATATACGTAATAAAGTTTTAGGCAAGCTACGAGCTTATGACCGCCTTAATATGTTGTAAGTTCTTTAGGCAAGCTACCGAGCTTATGACCGCCTTAATATGTTGAAGTTCTTTTGGCAAGCTACCGAGCTTATGATCGCCTCAATATGTTGAAGTTCTTTAGGCAAGCTACCGAGCTTATGACCGCCTTAATATGTTGTAGACCGTTTGGCAAGCTACCTAGCTTATGATTGCCTCACTATGATGTAATACTTTTGGGCAAGCTACCAAGCTTATGATCCCCTTGACACCAGGTGTAAACTCTCCCGAGCTACCCGAGTCTTCGTCGCGGTGGGGGTTGCAAATTAGTTTTATATAGTCAGGGTGGGTGATGACGAAGCGCTGATCTCTGCTCCTGAAACGGGGCGGTACGTAAACTACACGATAGTAACGAATGTGCGTTTTCATCATGATACCACCAACCTTTAAAAGCAATTAAAATATCACTATGCATAATTGTGGATATACAGACTCCAATATTTAATTTTACTGAGTTAGTTGAATATCACAGCGGTTAATTTGGATAGTGAAGATTTAACATTCAGTTTAGCAAGAAACGATCAAGGCACAATCAGTCTACTTCGCAAAGTTTACGTACAGCTCCACTACGCATGTTAGAGGGGATGAGGTGAAGATCCTCCAAGGTCGCCATGACGTACTCATATGAGCGAGTGTGTGGTAACTTCAAGAGGAACAAGCCACGTTCTGTTCAAAGCTCCCGACATACACTTGCGAGATGGGATAAATGTTAATCCGGATATTTAAGATTGTTAGTTAAAAAGAAAGGTGAAGATTGAAAAATCATAATGTAGCCTCTATTAATCCAAATCATAACAGGAGAAGAAGTAAATAACAAATAAATTACAATAAATACAATCACATGCAAGAATTAATGAAAAATTATCCAGAAAACTGTAAATTAAAAATAGAAGTGAAAGATAGAAAATCATAATTTGTAGCCAATAAAACCAAATCATAACACAAGAAACAGAATAAAATAATAAATAACAATAATAAAATTGCATGCATAAACAAATGAAAAATGATTTAGAAAACTGTAAATTTAAAATAAAAGTGAAAGATAGAAAATCATAATATACAAATATAGCCTATAAAACCAAATCATAACAGAAGAAGCAGAATAAAATAATACATTACAATAATACAATCACATGCAAGAACAAATGAAAAATGATTTAGAAAACTGTAAATTAAAAATAAAAGTGAAGGATGGCAAACCATTATGTTACCTTTGTAGGCCTATCTCAAAATCATAAAATTAAAACTAAAAATCATAAAATAAGATGGTTTTAAACAATACCAAAATCGTAATATTATGGGTGTGATACCTGCATGATACAAACAACAAAAAGGGTAGATAAGCCAATTGTTAATATAGAAACTACTTAAGTGATGAAATCATAATTGAATACAATATCAATATATCATTGTTTAAAAAAATTGGGGAGAACTTACAAGAACAAATAATTAAATTTAATAATAATTAAAGACTCAAATAAAGAAGAGAGTAGGCCATAGTGAATGTAAATATGAAAGATCAAATAAACCAAATCAAAAAATTCAAAACACAAATCAAGAAGCAAACTATTTCAAAGACTTGAAAACATAAGAAAAAGGTCACAAAAATAAAAATATGAAGTGAAATAAAACAAAAACAAGAACATAAAAATAAAAATAGTGAAATAAAGAAACAAGTAGGTGGGCCTTAATCTATAAAAAAAATAGTTAAGAATGGAACTGATCAACCTTAAAAGAAGGAAAAATCACTTGAAGTAAATCGCGACCTTGAAGTTAAAAGTTAAATCGGCTGACAATAAGAAAACTTGAACTAGTTCTCGTTCCTCTCGGTTGGGCCAATATTCGTCGACTCCCTACCGTTGAGATCAACATGTGATCTCCGCCTTCAACATCCGACTGCGTCCAGCGACAAGAACTGCAACTGAACTGCACCGCGTACCAGCGTCACCAATAGTCAGGTGCTCAGGTCACTCCTCTTGATCGACGCATCTTCATGTAAGATCTTCAAGAGGTCGTGAATTCTTTTCTTGTCCATTCCAAGTCCAATCTGAAAACAAGGAAACAGGACGGTTAAATTATAATGAGTGGTTTGCATTTACGCTGGGTGTTTAACTCAGAATGAAGAGCGGAAGTATGATTAGATTCTATTCAAGGTTAGCGGGGGGCGTAGGTCTCCAAAAGCTGAAATGTGTAAAGAAGTGTCGCTGGCTCTAGGCTAGGTAATAGTGACAAAATTTGCTGGTTAAACACCACATTAAAAAAAAAAAAAATTTGATTTAATGTGGTAAATATTTTTAGAATTGGTAATAGGTCTAAGCCTATAGCCTCTGATATACGTATACAAAGAAAGGAAAACTAGGCTAGGTCTATAGTAGGACAAATGAAAGAATTTGCATCCTTATTGACCAAGCTAGAAATGTGCGTAAATCCTAGCTTATAAATTTAGAATTGGTAGTAGACCCCTGCAATAGGTCTAAGCTTACATAAATAACTCATTTTAAATTAAAGAATCCTAAAAATCCCACTTTGAAAATAAGAATAGAGAAAGGACTACCGCCAATGATACGCTCTTCCCTCCGCAAAATTACATGATGCACTTTAACGCAAACACAACAATATGACTGATAAATTTAGAATTAGTAGAACACGGAAGCTGAAATGCGTACAGAAGAACTAGAAGTGACACTGGCTCTAGGCTTGGGAATAATGATAAAAATTGCTGGATAAACCACAGCATTTTTTCAAAATTTGATTATTTAATTTTATCAATATTTTTAGAATTGGTAGTAGGTCTAAGCCTACTGCAGGTGAAATACATAAACAAAGAAAGGAAAATTAGGCTTGCCTACCATAGGCTTGATCAAAATTGCTGGTCGAGTGCATTTGCATAAAAGTAGCCTAGGGCATCTAGAAGTAAACTTCCCCGATACACGTTCTAGGCGTACCTTGAGATTTACGGTTGACAGTAAAATGTTAATTTAGCCATGTACTAGCATTGTATTTATATTCCCTTGGGTACCAGCTGTTGACAAAGTAAGCGGGGGACAGACCATTAAAAAGTCCGACTGTCAATCGAATTTGCCAATTTCGAATCAATCGATTATCAAAAAGCAACCCTAGTTAAAATAGGTATGGAACACAATTTGATAAAATGAGCAGAGCCTATTATTAGCGCGATATGGGTATCCAGGGTTCAGTTACAATAACTTCCAAAAGGTCTCAACCACCACCATCATTGGTCACAGACATAAACGTTCCCACAGCCCTTACGTCGCAAAAGCAAAAAATCACAACACAACAACAACATTGGACACAAACACTAGTTTTGTAAAATATGAGTGAAGCGCAAATGGTAAAAGTATTTATTTGGGAGCTGGGAAGACACCAGATTGGTCGACACTCGACAGTAGGGATGTGCGAACGTTCGAAATTGAAACTCAAACTAAAAAAGATTTGCAACAAGTTTTGATTGAAAAAAATGTTTGAAATTTTAAAAAAAAGTTCAATTTTTTAAAATTAATTTGTAGGTGTAGTGGTGTGTGGGCACCTGCCTATTATTTGATAGACCTATGACAGAAATGGTTCTCAATTTACAGGTTCTTCCTTGGTGGAGTGCCGGTCCAGACTTATCACTATTAAGTCTATACTAGGAAAACGCCAAAGTCGTTGTTAGACGAGTGAGTGAGACAAGTGTTGAGTACCAGTAGGCCTAACATTCCTTTCTCACCCTGAGGCTGGATCCAGGATGGGTCTTCCCTCCCTAGCCTATCATAGACTAGAGTGGAGCATTATGACCTTACAGTTGACATGCCCTTAAAGGCCTACCAACCATGGTGGTATATATCTTTAGGTGATTTCACTTGCGTATCCAGCAATGCTATTTTTGTGGTCGCTTAATGCACGCAGTTCAGACAGAATCCGCCAGGATCGCGACGTGTCAGGTGGTAGTCACGTGACGAGAAAGTCGATAAAGAAGTTTTTCCAAACTTCTTTATCGACTCTAATACCTCGAGAGATGGCGGTGTGTTTACACTTTATTGAAGGCCGTGCATTCAGATCCGTAGGCGGAACATTCGAATTTCCGAATTCGAGCCATCTGATTGGTCCCCAAGGCCGCCATCTTGTAAGTTCTATGTCACGTGACTACCACCTGACACGTCGCGCATTCTGTCGGCGACCGCCTGCACTGCGTGCATTAAGCGACCACAGAATTCTGGCAGTGAAATCACCTAAAGATATATACCACCATGCTACCAACTAAACTCAAAACTCTATAGTCTATAGTACCTTATATATGTCAATCAACTTAAATGCAAGTGTTCCCGGGTACTCAACACATGACTCGCTCACTCGGTAACAACGACTTTGGTGTTTTCCTAGAGTTTATAGTTGTCTAATGCGTGTTTATACCCGGAATGTGGGAGATCCAGGTTCAAACAATGGCCGGGATAGATTTTTAATTTCTGAATTATTTTATTTTTTATGGAAAATTATAGAACATGTTTTGAAATGCATATATATACAGTACTCTTGAAAACATAATAGGCCTATAGCCAGTACGAAATACGAGTAAAGATCGAAAGGTTTCTCCGAGCGGAATCTTGGGTCCCCTTTAGCGTTCAAGATTCGATACACCTTGGTCACCGCCCACATTCAAGAAATGAATCGACGTTTTTTTTTTAAAGAACAAAAGCATTGTCATTAAATTAAATTCTACAAATTTGCAGCCTTTTTTCAATTTATTATTTCTTGTAGGTTTAAATCACAACGGAATTTGCTAATTTTGTAAGCAGTTCTAAATAACTGGTCACGGATGTCTAGGTTTAAATTTCAGCTCAATCTGTGTGGCCATTCGGCGGTATGTATGGCATCGAACAAACAGACAGACATTCTCACAGTGAGTGCCGTTCCACTAGGCCTACGTTGCTAGACTTTGTTCTCTGCGCTCACTCGTCTGATAACGGTTTGATATCACTTCTTGAAAGTTTGGTTCCAGTTCGTTTCAGGTTCGGTTCGATATTTTATAGAAGTTTGGAGGACAACCCCTCTGAAAATTCGAGTTTTGTTCAAAATTACAAATCCAAGATTAAATAAATAAATAATAAATAAATTGTATTTAGAGTCTACCAACTCAAGTTATATAGGCCTACCCAACTGATTTTCAGTGGGGGACAGTAAATCATAGCAGCCAAGCCAACCTTGTAGGCCCCGACCCACAACCCAATCTACATACGAGTGGCCTGTCAAATTGGAAGTGTGTAGGCCCACTTCTAATAACAACTAACTTCTAATTAAATTATTATAAATTAATTAAAATTTAAAAAAAATTAGGCTTACTAAAATTTAGGTTAATTACCCAAAATAAATATAAAAAAATTGCTAATAAATTAAAAATTTAAATTTTAATTACTAAAAATAATATTAATTTGAATAGGCCTAATAATAATCGGGCCAACTATTGGAACACAGCAGTAGAATTTCGTCATGCTCGGCTTCGCCCACCACAGGTGTCACATCTATGCATCACCTGCGGGCGTCAGCCAACAGCACATCCAAACAGCTGGGTTGTAGGCTGAACATGCGGCATGGGAAATAGGAATACAAACGACGTCAAAAGGGGAGGGGCGCACAACATCGTTCCGTAACCCGTTTGGCCGAAAGCTCACTTCGTAGGTCGTTAAGTTGGATTGTGGACTCGTTAGAAAACGCACATAAAACAACCGGAATGACAAAAGATAACACTTACCGAAGATTCACTGCAGCAGCCGCTTTGGAACTCTTCTCCGTTCAAGGGTCGTAACCTCATCTTTAAATTGCAGAATATGATGCGGTTGATGCCATTATTGTTGATGTAAATGGCACAGGAACATTTTTTGGCAAGTTGGTTTCAATAATGCCTGCCTGGAAATACAAACATTGCAATTGTTAGGATACCAGGAAGGTCCATTAATAAATGTAGCTACAGAATAATATATTTCTATTTTTATTTACTACAATTTAGAAATTAAAAAAGTCCGCCCCGACCGGGATTTGAACCCGGGTCTACCACATTCCAGACGAGCGTCTTAACCACTAGACCATCAGGACGGGTAGGCTACATTTTAATCTCTGAATTGTAGGCTAGTTGCATTATACATTTGGATGGATGGAATGAATGTTCCATCCATTCAGATGTATAATGCAACTACAATTCAGAGATTAAAAGACTTTTAATTTGTAAATTGTAGTAAATAAAAACAATTACACCCATGGGAGTGTTTCTTGACTAACCAAATTGAGAAATAATATATTTCTACTTTTGAATGAGCGTTGCAAAAACTCCAATTTAAGTAGGGCCTTGGTAGCCAAATAAAAATTAAAAAAAAAAGCTTAAGCGGGTTTTGATATGTATGTTCATCACTTTGTGCGCTCTATCGGACCAAGACTAACAGCTATGAAACTTTTAAGGGGACCTACAAATTTGTGAAATGATTACCTGACACACACATAACAAAAACTTGTAGAAATACAGCCAAACCTTACACACTCAAAAGAAATGAGATCTTAAAAAAGGGCCAAGCTCATCTGCCCTTCCACATTTGCGCATTCTTAATTCATAAACGTACAGTGTCCCATAACAGCATCCTAGAAAAGCTTGGCAAAATAGAATTTGCGATTATTAATTTAAACGTAATAGTTCAACCAAGTTCTTTTTTCTAATTAATTTAAACGTTATAACATGCAAATTTTATTTTGCCAAGCTTTTTGAGGATGCTGTTATGGGACACTGTACGTTTATGAATTAAGAATGCGCAAATGTGGAAGGGCAGATGAGCTTGGCCCTTTTTTAAGATCTCATTTCTTTTGAGTGTGTAAGGTTTGGCTGTATTTCTACAAGTTTTTGTTATGTGTGTGATCTCATTACTTTTTCAAGTTCCATTGTAAAATTATTTGTTGAAATATAATAATTTTATCAAAGTTGATTTAATTTCTATGGTATTAGCAATAACAATAGACAATAGGATGTAAAATATCTAGACCCGGATTCATGTACATCCTGGGTATAGGTGATATAACCATGGTATAACGACGGTAAAAGGACTGGACCCCAATTCTTGAGTTCGTGGGAGATGAGTTGAAAACGCAATTTGAAAACGAAGTCGTTTTCGTTTTCAAAGAAATTGGTATTCTTGAACGGTATCGTAGAAAACGTCATGGGTTGTGAGTTGAAAGAGTATTGCTGTTATTCACGTGGGGTACGGTTCACGAAATCCAGACACTTTAAAAAGATTTGCGTACCAAAGAGCTCGAAAACGTTCTATATTTATTCTAGATGGCAGTGCCTTCATAAACGCGGATCAATCGAAAGACGAGTTGCATGAAATGATTTGATTGTTGCAATTATGTAAACAAACAGATGAGCACGCTAATATTCGACACCTCGCTTTGACATTGTGTGTAGCAGCAAGCTGACTTTGATCATGACTATAAATATGGCTAAAAAGAAAAGAATATGTGTATTATTTCCGAACATTTTTGTAAATCCTAGGTGGACAATCATACTATTGGTTATCTGAATTAGGCTTTTAGTAATCAAAACTAGTTATTTGTGCGGGAAGTTTGTCAGAACAATTGGTTGTGCTGGTCTAGGGTTGGCTAGGCTTGTCAAACATGTAATGTAAGTATTTATTTATCTAGTCCTTTAGCCTAATGGAACTTTAGACCTACACTGTTGTATTATAAATAATTTTCTACATCTGGGCCTAGGCCAGGGACGGTTCCTGATTTGTTTTATGAGAGTATAATGACACCTTTTCTCGTTCCACACAAAGAAGAAAAATTTTTAATGTCCGCCATTTGTTTACGTATCGCACTTTCCCGCCTAACTCTGCTTGTACCGTCAACAAGTGTCAAGTAACTATGGTTACTTGTTGATTGTATTAGGACCTACATCGAATAATCGGAAACCGGTTTGAAACCGGTTACGTAGGAAACCGGTTTTCATTTCGTAAACCGGTTTTTCGAAAATTAAAAAAAAAAGTTTTTTTCATATCGCCGCGCTTTCCCGTGCAACACAGGTGTCACATTGTAGGCTGAAGGTTAATGTAAACATGCGCTTTCTCATTTCTTTTGTGCTTGGCGGCGATTTTCTTTCGAATTATAATGTCCTTTGTTCATGCCGCCGGCACCGGCTTGTGGCAGTGTGTTGAGTATGCCCCTCCGCCCCATCCCTTCTGTCTAACCACTCGCGATCTTATAACCAACCTTAACAATTCTAATCTGCTAGATGTCAAAGCTGTCACCAGTGGTAATAACTGAAATTAATCACATGGGAATAGAGATACTGTAGAGGCTGGCCTTTCCTTATCTTGTTTACTCTCCAGCATTCCGGCTCCAGCCCCCTCGCCCTGCGCCAACGCATCGTGACCTTGACTAGACTGTGACAAGATAAAAACCAGATGCAAGGAATCTCAAGTGTTATCTTAATGGCCTGCCGCTGTTCCTCTTTCCTGATTATGAAATACTACTTCATCAACACGTCATTATTTATGGGACAGCATTACGTCTTCTCTTGGGATATTACGATAATTGATGAGCGCTTGTCTTGAGAGCTGTTTAGTGCAGTGGCGGGGGGGGGGGGGGGGATATTCACACAAAATCTTGCGGAGCAAAAACCGGTTTTTAACCGGTTTCTTAAACGATTATCCGGTTCGTAAAAATACTATTCGGTGTAGGCCCTAGATTGTATGCCAAGTGTTTAAGGCTTATTTAAAACCTTTATTTGGAAGCCTTCCAACAAACTTTTTCAACTTTTTTTTTCAAAAAGAGACTATATTTCTATAACCTTAATGTCCATGTAAAATATGAACATTGTAGTCCCACCCGTCTGGTCAGAATCGCGGGCCGACGTATTAGATGTTAGCAGTAGTAGGCAGTAGTAGGCAGTAGCTAACATCCTTAAAGTGATTTTGAGCATGTTTCAAGCCATTTTTTCACCAAGAAGGAATAATCGTACCCCAATAAAATTTGGCATGTGTTGTCAGGTACCTAAATCCCTTTCGATTGTGATAGTTTTCAAGTTCACATCACGTTACATGACGGCTGGGTAACACCTCGAAATCACCCCAACTCTGCTTGGTGTATAAGGTGCTTGAGTGTGTAGCGCACCGCGGCTTGGCTGCGGCGCCCTAACGGGCACCTAGATTTGATATGTAGGTATGTTCGTCACTTTGTGCACTCTATCGGACAAAGACTAACAGCTATGAAAATTTTAAGGGGACCTACAAATTTGTAAAATGATTACCTGATAGACCTGCTTTATTTTGGGCACAATCAAAGAAATATTTCTCACAAAAATTGCACTTTTGTTAATATGTACCAAGGCCTACTTGTAGGTTATGGCCTAGACTTACGTAGGCCCTAGTAGCCTACATTCTACCATTGCAAAGAAAAATATCTACATAGGTACCTTAAAATTTGTCATGACAGTTCCCATCGGTGCATAGAATTTAATTTTCAGTTGCAAATTGCGTGCAAAATCGGAGGGTTGCATGTAGTCCCAGCCATGACAAGATGTTCAGATTGGCTCCAAAGGATTTTTGGTAGCCCTAGCTAGAGCTTAGCTGTCATAATTTGCGTTGACTGCCGTGTTGCTTTCTGTTGGGAGCATAAATGAGAATCAATGACATACCGGTATGTATCACAACATTTAAATAGGGTAGGCCTACCGTACTATAGGCTAGTATGCCTACTATACTAGTTTTGATAAGGAATACAAAATTGCTAAATAAGGCAAGGCCCAAATGCAGAGGAAACCAATAATAAGTTTTTTGAATTATTAGGTGGGTAGGCTATAGCCTAAGCTGGGCTCAAAGACCTAGGATAGCTTTGTGTATCCAATCATTGCCTAGTTTAGTGTCACAGCTTTCCTATTTACAACAGGGTAAAACGTTTGTTAAGCAGGCCTAGCGCACCAATTTCCAGCTCAATTTTCGTTGCCAAGAATCAAATTGAAAAAAAAGAAAAATCCACACATAGCCCGTTGCCATGAGCTCATCCACAACTGAAATCCCAGCTTAGATGAGCAACTCTCAAGTAGCCTAGGGGCTAGACTACCTATTCCGTAATAATGTATGTATGTTTTATTTGTTGGCTCATTTAGCCATTCATTACATTCCATTTACATTAGTATTGAGCATTTTCAAAATTGTTCACATTAAGTTATAATTTCACACAGTATTTCTTCTACAACTAAAAACTATTATTACCTATGATTAAAGTGTTTTATCTTATTCAAGTTCTCTGCTGTTTATCCAGTTTGTACATTTGGATTTGAACATACCCAGACTTTTTATTTCCTTTATTACACGTGGCAACTTGTCAAATTCCTTGAGCCCAGATATAAAATATGAATTTTGCCATTGTTTACTACTACATGTATTTCTGAAAGAGTTACCTTCCACCGCTCCTCTTGTATTAATATTATGCACTCCTCTTATGTCTGTAATCTTTTCAACAAGATAGTTAGGCATCATATTATTTCTAATCTTAAATATAAATACTAATACTAAGTATAGCAAATTATTTTCAATACTTAACCATTTCAATGTACTCAGCATCTGTACTATTGGGGTTCTTTTTCCGCACCTAATTATACACCTCATAGCTTTATTTTGCAGTATCTGTAATCTCTGTTTATCATTTTAATAGGCTATCAACAGCCAAGCTGCGGCTTCTATACTGGGCAATACGATTGTGCACACTCATAATTAGTCGAGTCCAAGAATTCACTCTCGCTGTGTCTAGGCTAGGCCTATTACAATTTAAAAAACTGACAGACAGCTATAGGCATTACACATCACAAGTCACCATGCACTAGGCCTAGGGTCTATAGGCACCGTCCTTGTTGGGGATTTTGGGTCGATTAGACTATGTCTATCCGTTCTGTATAGGCAACAATTAGGCCCTACTAAAGAGTTAGTAGGGCTACCTATATAATAAGTAGGGCCTAGCCCTACTTGCACTGTTAGCAAAGAAACTAGGCGCTAGTCAAGGGTAAGTTCACCTAGGCCCACACAAGTTGGGGCAGATCTAGGGGCCAAGGTAGGGTTATAGGCCTGGCCCTAGCCTGGAAAATAAATAATTAGGCCTAGGGCCTACCTTACGTCGTTTAAATAGGCCTAGGCCTAGCCTAGCTAGTACTGGTTATGTTAATCATCTATACATGTATTTGCAAGGCATTCTATTCTGCAAACAATAATAAAATATGAATGTAAACTATTATAGGCTAGGCCTAGGCCTGCCTAGCCCCCTAGGGCTTCTTAGACAAAGGAATCGACAGCAGGTGGAAATTGCAACAAGTGCTCCCTAAAACATCATAAACCAAGAATAGAAATTAGCTAGGCTAGGCAAGCTTTATCAAACGATATAACTAGGTAGGTATTGAAATTTGGGGAATTAAGTTTAATATTTCGCCTAGGCCCAATTTGAATCTGAAATTAAATGAAGCTAAGGGAGGGGAAATATCGTGGCGCCATGTTAATTATGGCCGATCATCATTGAACTTCTGGTCGGGCCAGAAACCAATCTTTTAATCGCAAATATAATGTCTGGATTACCAAGATTAATATATGAATAGCTCAATTATAAATCTATGATACAGATGAACTGTAAAGGGATGGATACTTACGTCGGATGCACACGTTTTATAATTATGCAAGTGATCGTAACGAGATAATAGGCCATCTTGGCGGAAATGAAATGCGACATCGGAAGTCAACAGGTTGATAATTATTTGCGATACATCAAAGATACTCCAATTCTTTGATGACACCGCGCCCTTTGTGACACCACCCTCATGTAAGTCAATATAAATAAATAAGACCATTATGAAACGAATAACATTGTTTTGATGAATTCAATTGAAATAAAACTATAAACAAAGTCATTTTTAATTAATTTTGAATACTAGAAGTTCGTAGAAACAAACTTTAAATTAAAAATTATTCCCCCCTAGTGAAATCCCGCCAACAAATCATTCGAAATCAAAAAGTTGGCATATCTTTTCAAGAGCTTTGTTCATGTCGATACCAACGTAAAAGTAAAATTACATCACGCGTACCAACAACACCACACCGTCAATTTTGACATTTTGGTGAAAACAGCTGTGCACGTCAATGAAAAACTTTTCGTCGCTCTCCAAACATCTTTTTGACCATAACAGATATAATTTTGAGAAACGTGCTTGATTCGACAATTCATGGCGATATTGTGAACTTTTGGTTTTTAGTTGTTTCTGCAATTTGAGTTTTCCCTCAGTGGCGGAATCTCTCTTTTTCTCAAACCAATTCCAATATAGGCTAGGCCTAGGCCTAGCCCTTGTTGTTAGGGTAAGTTTCTTGCTTATCTTCTAGAATTTCTGGACAAAGCGTAGGCTTTCTTTGGTTTCTTTCATTTAGGGCCAGCCAGTAGGCCTAGGCGTAGGATTAGCCTAGTATTTATTAGCGTCACATGATATATTCAGTATTGGTGCACAGAGTGGCACCTGAAAATTGAGACTAGGCCTAGCCTACTTCTTCGGTTGGTGTTGGCCAACTGTCTTCGGATGGGAAAAGTTTAGGTTGGAGGGGGGGGGGGGGGGGGGGGGCGTATGTTTTAATATTGTAAAACTGTAAAACATACGCGCTAACACCAACCGAAGAAGTACTGGCCAGCTTAGGCCTGGGCCCCTATTCAGTAACTTCACGGGTTCAACTCTGTCACGGGACCGACTCTGTTGTTGTTGGTCGAGGTCGAAAGGTATATGATTTACATGGCAGTGGACGGTCAAATGTGAACAAATGATTCGCAGTCAGTTGTCAAATATTCGAAATGACATAGATGTGTGTATTATTTCCAATCGGGGAGAAATTGGATTTAAATGGTATAATTTCATGAGAAAAGGGAACGCACGGGACTTTTAGGGGTAGGCCCTTACTAGAGGTAGCCTAGGTTTTCTTTGAGCATACTATTGTTATTCGTTTGAGAAAGTTAATAATCTGGTTGTGTTTAGGCCTACGTGTAGGCCAAGGCTTATCATCCACCATTTTATACAAATATAACCGAGTCGGACTCGGTTGTCACGGATTATATCGCAACAATTCGACCTCAACTGGGTCGATCACTTACAACCGAGTCGATTACGGTAGAAAACGCCTGGGTCCAACTCCGTCAGAGTTATAGAATCGCAGTCCTGGGGGTAGGTCTACTTTTTCGGTTGGGGCCCTTCAACTATTTGGTAGGCCTACTATTGTAGTTGGTGGCCTACCAACTGGAAAGGAAAACTGGAAACCAAATGGAGCAACTCTAGGTTTGTTCGTTTGTCCTGTTCCAACTAGGACAAGATAGGGCCTACTCCAGGAGTAAACCGGATATACTTACCTTTAACGGAAATAGGCGTAAAAATCGCAGTTACTCCCACTTGGACAAAAGAACTTGGTTGTGAGTTGTGACTGTTTTGATTGTTGTGAGTGGTACCCTATATTGAAAATGTCAAATCTTCTGCATATTATATTTGCCTTAACTTGTTGAAGATTCGGATTTGTCTGAAAGCGAGGATGACTACGGGGATGAATTAGATGGTGTTTTAATTATATTGGATGGTTTGGTGGTTATGGTTAGGCCTAGGTAGGGTTACCAACTTGGGTCAACTAGAATTCCGGACGAAGCTCCAATTTTAGTGGGCACACAAGGGGTCTGGGGCGAAGCCCCAGCCGCCGGGCAAAATTTTTTTGGACCCTTTAACCTTCAAAACAGCCGGATACGTAATTTAAAGATTCAATCACTTGGATATATCGTTGGATTGGAATCTGGGATCAACTCATATATATCTATCTTCTTCTCATCGGAACGCTTTGTCCGTGAGTGGCAATGTAAATGCCGGCCTCTGATGGCCATAAATTACGGTTTGATGGGGGTGCCTGATGATGAGAACGCGGAGTCGTGGATTTTTCCAGACTGTATGATTGGAAAGGGGGGGTTTAATTTGGGGAATAGCGGATCATCCGCCAGATAATTGTACAGTATGATGTGGGTGGGGGCAAAAATAAGTTTACAGTAGGAACGGTTTTGTTATTCCCGTCTCTTCTTGGCGGGCGGTGGAAGACCTCCTTGGAACATCGGGGGCCGCTTTCGGTTGAGATGACGAGGTGGTATGGTGAGAGGTGTTCTGATTGCTGATATAGGTCTAATATATATGTCGTTTGGGCTCGGAAGGAACTGTGTCTGCGCCTGGATGGTCGGATTTCTTCTGTCTGGTAGGTCGTTGTAGAATGTTCGGGAGACATCACGGAGGTGCTCGGCTATTGATGCCATTTCTAGGTCTTCGTGGAGAAGGTGGATAGGAGTTTCGCGCTGGGCGAAGGACACCATTCGCAAGATTCTATTCTGTAGCCGTTGTAGTGAATCAAGATTGCTGAGTGTCACACCGGACCACACTGGGCATGCATAGGCGATGGCCGGTCGGAGAATCTGTATAAATTATAATAACAAAGCTTACAATTTAATTCTAGCATTTTGTTTTAATTTAGGGCCTATTACGTAAAAACATTTTGGAAAGATGAAACATAGTTAAAAGTAGGCCTATTTAAAAATTGAAATCCAGTTTAACGTAATCCAATTTGTATATTATTAGGTATTATTATATTTTGTTGAACAATAACTATTTACTAAAATTAATGATGATTTATATAATTACCGTGGTCCGTAGGTACCATTTACTAGTTTAAACTGAAATCTCATGTTTCTGCTTGCGCGCCAGTGCTGATTGAGTTACGTTGGCCTTGGCCGGCGGAGTTCAAGTAGCGCCTGCGCCTCGCCAAGTGCGCATACAATACAAAGGGGTTGGGGAGGGGTAGTGGGACAGGGCAGTCTCGAGCACGACTAGCTAGGAGTAGGACTACGGAAAGGCGGCTACATGAAAGAAACTAACTTTTATTCCAAATTACCAAACCAACTGATGTACCAACTTTAGAGAGAAAAAACACTAATTCACTGCAATACTCTAAAATTCAATAAAATGTAGTACAAATATGACTTTTTCACAAATTCCGGACAAAGTGCCGTCCGGAATGAGGCAATTCCTCTTTCCGGACAAAGGCATCAAAATCAGGACTGTCCGGAGAAATTCCGGACGGTTGGCAACCCTAGGCCTAGGAGGCCTAGAAACCCAATAAATAGGCTTGCGCGCCTTTTTTATTGCAGGTTAGGTCTTTACAAGCCTGGGCCTTAGCCTAGCCTAATTTGGATAAATACATATAATTTACTTACCTTCGGCCAATACGAAAACGTACTGGTTATCGTTGATAACAGGCTGGTTAAAATTGTTCCTCAATAATACGGCATGGAATACAAAATCGTCATGGTAAATAGGCCTAGCAGTGCTTACAGCTGCGTCCATGTTTGAAAATGGTGCCTATTCAAATAAAAAAAAAGCACACGCACTTGTTAATGTAGGCCTATACACACACTTTTGTCACCTGCTTCTGCTATGTACTAATTTGTAACCTGCTTAAACATATTATTTTTAGTCACCTTCTTACTTTCTAATCCTGGAGTAGTGATCACAGGACAAACGAACAAACCTTCTGTTACAAGGTGAAAAGCATAGGTTGGGGGGGGGGGGGGGGGGGGGGCGCGAAGCGCATATGTTTTAATAATAATAATGATTCTAGGCTAATATTGTAAAACATACGCGCTTTGCCCCCCTTCCCCCTCTAACCTAGGCCTAGTAGGCCTGTGCTTTTCCCCTAAAATTGAAGTGTTAAAAAGTTGGTCCATACCAACTGCAAAAGTAGCCAACCAACTATTAAACATGTTATTTTTTGTGTACCTACTGTTTTGTTAAGAAAATTAGGTTACGGGGATGAGGGGGGGGGGGACGCGAAGCGCCGTGCGAGTTAGCATAGGGG